>VMDO01002482.1:58159-158524 GCA_007922755.1 Pedetes capensis
AAAAAAAAAAAAAAAAAAAAAAAAAAAAAAAAAAAAAAAAAAAAAAAAACAACTCTAACAATATTGAGTGAAAAGGCAACTTGGTAAGTAAATGAAATCAAACAAGAAATGTGCCTAAGAGATAAGCCTGCTCAAATTAAATATGTCTACTGGTTGATCATAAAGGGCAATGCATGCCATTTGAAAAAAGCAAGTTTTACAGTAACTACTAGTGAGTCACTGAACATTTGTAAGTGGGGGAAAGAAAAGATCAAAGCTGCTAGAACTTTTTCTCTGAGCCTCATTTTTTCCTGTATACTTGATTTCTTCAAGGAAAAAAACTATAGACCTTTGCTGACAGTGATCTCCAGTCAAAAAGAACATATCAGTTGGGCATGGTGGTACATGCCAGTAATCCCAGCACTCAGGAGGCTGAAGTGAGAGAATCGATGTAAGTTCAAAGTCAGCTTGTTCTACATAGCAAATTCTTGACATGGTTGTAAGTAACTATGTCTTCTTTACCTTTATTTTCCCAGCACACAGCATAATCCTAAATCATTGAAAGTATCCAGAAACTGCTTGTTAATACTCCATTATCTATAACACCAAAGATATCTTCGAAGTTTAGATGTTTTGCCATTTTTAAAAACTATGACAATACTATGGTGCCAAGCTGGGGTTGTAGTTCAAAGATAGAATCCTTTGTTGTTTTGTCTCCTTTCAGTTTTGGGTCCTTTATTCTTTTTCACCACTGCTGATTAATCTTTTTTAATATCCAAATATGATAGCATTATTCTCCTTGGTGAGAAGGACCACCTTTAAGGTTAAGTTGAAGTGCTTATGATGCATTTGCAGCAACAAATCCTGTTGTTGTTGTTTTTTTACTAGTACTTGGGGGTTGAACCCAGTGCTTCACACATAGTTTGCAATTGCTCTACCACTGTGCTTCATGCCCACATGGTCTCTTATTCTTTATCTTGAGCCAAGATCTCACTAAGTTATGCAGATTGCCTGATCCTCCTGCCTCCACCTCCTGAGTTGCTGGAATTACAGGCATGTGCTACCATATATGGACATAAAAATACTATTCTTATTCAAATTGAGTTTCTTATCTGCTCTAATTAGGATTTCATGTGCCCTTACACTCACAGTAGCACATGAATGTACTTTCTACCCATTGATTAAACTTAATCCATCCTAAGGATTCTATGTGTGGAATTTTAAACTCTACCCACACTAATTAGCTTACTTCCTTGAAGCACTAGAATGAAATATATATATATATATATATATATATATATATATCACTTGGGGGTTGAACTCTTTGCAAGAGCTCTACCACTGGGCCACACTCCTAGCTCATTTTCATTTTTCATCCTGAGACAAGCTGCTTCTGGCCTTGAACCTGTGATCCTCCTGCCTCCACCTCCTGAGCTGCTGGGATTAGAGGCATGAGCCACCACACGCAACTCCTATAAAATCTTTTTTGCAGGTAGCATTTTTTTTTTCTGAAAGCAAATAAGATCTTACAAAGGATATTAAACAGTTAGGTATATCAAGATCATATAAACCTGGTAGAAGATGATGCTACAAAGGTAGCCTAGGACCACATCAAAGGCCGCATATGACATCTAAAAAATAAAAATAAATTTTTTGCTGGGTGCAGTGGCACATACCTGTAATTCCAATGACTCAGGAAGCAGAGGCAGGAGGATTTCAAGTTCAAGGCCAGAGGCAGCCTGTGTAATTTAGCAAGACCCTGACACAAAAAATAAAAAATGGACTGTGGGTATAGCTCAGTGATTGAGCACTTGCAATGTATGTGCAAGGCCCTAGGTTCAACATCCAAGTACCTCAAGAATGAATGAATAATTGAATGAATGGAAAGAAGTTCTGCAATATGGTACCATATGCATAAACCTGGAGGATATTGTGCTAAGTGAAATAAACCAGTCTCAAGAAGACAAATACTATATGATTCTACTTATGTGTAGTAGTTGTTATTGTTGGGTGCTGTTGAGTTGGGTCTGACTTATAGCAACCGTATGTACAAAACACTCCCCAACACTGTGCCATGCCCAGCACTATGTCAGTTGTCTCTGCTATTCGTAGGGTTTTCAATGACTGATTATTTCCAGATTTCTTCAAGAGTAAATTGCCACATCCTTCTCCCATTTTTGGAGAGCTGGGGATGGAACCCAGGGCCTCAGAGAGTGCAGAGCAGCATTCTACCAACTGAGCTAAACCCCAACCCCATGAAGTTGTTACAGTACTCAAAATCATAAAGTCAGAAAGTAAAATGGTAATTGGTAGGAGGAGGAGAAAGAGGGAGTGGAAGATTTTTTGTTGATTGGTTTTTGTGATACTGAGGATTAGACCTAGGCCCTCACATGTTTTGCAAGCATTCTACCCCTGAGCTGCACTGCCAGGCCACTTTCTACTTTTTATTTTGAGACAAGAAATCACTAAATTACACAGGCTGCCTCTGGCCTCAAACTTCTGATCCTCCTGTCTCTGCCTCCCGGGTTGCTGAGATCATAGACATGTACCACCATACCCGGACTAGGAAGTTATTATTTAATGGACATAGAATTTGTTTCATGAGATGAAAAGAGTTCTGGAGATGGATGGTGGGGATAGTTGAACAACATTATGAATATATTTAATAGTACAGAACTATATACTTTAAAATGGTTATGGTTGTAAGTTTCATGTTATGTATATTATTACCACAATTTTCAAAATGGGGAAAAAATGTCATGTACTCTAATTAGTTCTGGAGCTATGGAGTTCTCTTCCCTTAAGGACTTTTTAGAAATGTAAATATATAATAATCTCCATAATAAAGATATGTACAAAGTATTGGGAGAACACAAAGAAGGGATAATTAATTTTGCCTTGGAGGGAATGTTTCTTAGAGAGGGGATGATCAGTAAAGTTTGCAATAGTAAAAGACATTTGAATTTTGAAGAGTGAGTGGAGATGGCCAAATAGAGGAGAGGAAGAACATTCAAGATGCAGAGGAGAAAAAGGGCAGGGCATACTTCAGGAACCTGCAAGTAGAGGGCAGGGCACAGGAGGTGGTACTGGAGAGATGAGCAGGGCAAGATCATGAAGCCTGCAAATGCATCATAAGCACTTCAACCTAACCTGAAAGGTGGTCCTTAGAGGGTTTTACCAAGAAGAATAATGTTGTCATATTTGGATATTAAAAAAGATTAATCAGCAGTGTGAAAACAAAGGACCCAAAACTGAAAGGAGAGAAAACAATAAAGGATTGTTACAGAAAATAGGTAGATTATGAAAACTTGAAATAAATAGAAGCAGTAGGAATGGAGAAAGGGTTAGGTTAGGGAGATATTAGTAATAGATTATCTATTACAGACGTAAAGACTTAAATGTGTTATGGGTAGTAGAGATCAAGACTCTCACGTAGAGGTAATCATTTTCATCCAAGGAGGTTTCATTAGTGCCAGCTCTGACACATAGTAGTGGTTGCTGGTGTGCAATTTTAGAAAAAGCCTAAAGCCCAATGTAGGCACAATAGAAAAGAATAGTGAGTAATATCTGCCATGAATGCAGAATGAGAGAGTATGGCCACATGACAGCTATTTAAAATTCCTGTCCTCAGGCAGAAGAAACATAAAAATGTAGTGTGGTTTAAGATTTCATACAATTCCCATTTTTTAAATTCAAGATGAGGAAAAACTAATCTTTGTTAAAAGAACTCAGAGTGATGGTTATCTCTGCCTACTGGTATAGATATGGACTGGCAAAGAGTGTAGGAGAGCCTTCTAGAATGCTGGAAATTTATGAGATCTTGATCTGAGTGGTGATTACACATATGTATACAAATATGAAGATTCATTGGGTTGTATACTTAAGTTTTGTGCTCTTATTCTATGAATGCTACATGTCAATTAAAAATGAAAGAAGTTAACATGTTTAAGAAATGGCAAGTAGTCTGATGTGACATGGGACAGACAGAAAAAGGTTAGCAGATTAACAAAAGATAAAGTTGGAGAGGTAGAATGTCCATAGATTGTGAAGGGTCTTGGGAGCCATAGGAAGGAGATTGGACTTCATTCTGCTGGTGGTAAAAAGGAGCATACAAAGTTTTGGAGTAGGAGAAATACGTGCTCATATCTCTGGAAAATAATCTCTAGGGACAGTGTAAGTCTTCTTTGGAGTGAAAAAATATGAAGAACATATTCTCTGACCCAGATAAGACCTCAGACCCTGCATCTTCTTGCCTAAAAGTATATCAATTTTATATTCACCCTTGGAAATCATGAGAGCACTTGGTGAGAGACTTCAATTTAAACTTTAAATATTTTTATTTATATACCTAATATAACCACCTTACAAAATTTCAAGCCTATAGAATGACATGTTGTTAGGTACCTATAATCCTACCACAGAACTATTCTGGTATACTGGATTTCTTATCAGCCTTTTTTTTTTTTTTTAATAGTTCTTCAAGATTAGGCAGCTTGCCTATAATGATAGGAGAGTACCATGGGCTAGGTCAGATCTGGAAAGACATAACCAAAAGTGATCACTAAGCATGTTTTGGCAAGACCAAGGAAGAATCTAAAATAAAAACAGGTCAGAAACAAATGTCCAAAATGAGAAAGCATCTGGGTGTGGTGACACATTCCTGTAATCCCAGCACTTTGGAGGCTGAGGCAGAAAGATCATGAGGATCATGAGTTCAAGACCAGCCTGAGATACATAGAGAGTTCCAGGCCAGCCTGGGCTACACTGGAAGACACTATATAAAGAAAAGACAGAAAAAGAGAGAGATGAACAGAGAAAGACAGAGGGATGAGGGGAGGGGAGAGTAAGCAAAGGGCAAGAGTGTAAAGAATGAAGAAGTTCAAGTGTTCCATGGTATGAGTATTGGTGTCCCCATAAAATTAATATCCTGGAACCTAATATCTAATGAGATAGTATCAGGAGGTGGGGCATTTGGGATAGTAATTAAGTCATGAGAGCTCTGCTCTTATGAATGGAATCAATACCCTTATAAAAGGTATTAAAGGGCTCTGCCTTGCCCTGTCTGCCACGTGAAGACATGGCAAAATGTCTTATCTTGAGGCAGACAGCCACCCTTCACCAGATACCAAATCTGCAGTCACCTTGATCTTGGACTCCCCATCCTCCAGAACTATATGCAATAAATTTCTACTGTTTATAAATCAAAAGACTCATTGCATTGGGAAAAGCTGTTGCAAAAGATCTCTTTAAAGTGTTGAAAAGTACAGCGGCTTGGGAGGCAGAGGCAGGAGGATCATAAGTTTGAGACCAGAGGCAGTCTGCGTAATTTAGCGAGACCCTGTCTCAAAAAGTAAAAGAAATGGGCTGAGGGTGTAGCTCAGTGGTCCAGCACTTGCAGAGCATGCAAGCACGAGGCCTTGGGCTCAACCCCCAGTACCGAAAAAAAAAAAGAAAAAAGAAAAAAAAGAAGTATTGAAAAGTAAAGATGTCACATTGAAGACAAAGGTGTGCCTGATTCATGTCATGGTATTTTCAGTTGTATCATACTTATGCCTCTGAAAGCTGGACATTGAATAAGGGAGGTAGGAGAAGAATTGATGCTTTTGAATTATAGTGCTGGAAGACAAATATTGAATATACCATGGACTGCAAAAAGAACCAACAAATCTGTCCTGGAAGAAGTGCAATCAAAGTGCTCCATGGAGGCAAGGATGGCTAGACTGTGTCTTGTATATTTTGGATATGTTGTCAGGAGGGACATGATGTCCTGGAGAAGGACATCATGTTTGGGAGAATGGCAGGTCAATGGGAAAAAAGGGACGACCCTCAACTAGATGGATTGATATAGTGACTGCAACAATGGTCTTAAACATAAAAACGACAAGGTGCCTGGCAGTGTTGGGGAGTGTTTCGTTCTGTTGTACATAGAGTCCCTATGAGTTGAACCTGACTGATGGCTCCTAACAAGAACAACATAAAGCATCTGCTCTGAGACACCCTGTTATAACAGCCCAGACTGGTATAAAGAGCTAGCCACTGAAGGGATGGTAATGTATGTAGAGAAGTTCTTTTTACTGTGTGCCTACTTCATGTTGTGAAGCTGAGTGTGGTTACTTAAAGGTGCTGAACTGAATGATTGTAATTATTTTGTCTGGGTGCAGTGGCACGTGCCTTTAATCCCAGTGACAGGAGGCAGAGGCAGGAGAATTGCAAGTTTGAGGCCAGAGGCAGCCTGTATAACTTAGAGAGACTCTATCTCTAGATTAAAAAGGGGGGGTTGGGGGTGCAGCTTAGTGGTAGAGCACTTGCCAAGTATTTGTGAGGCCCAGAGTTCAGCCACTCTCCACCTTCCCACCCCCTCCCTGCTGTACTGCAAAAATAATAAGGTGATGAACTAAATGGTTGTAATTATTTTTGGCCTTTTCATTTAATTTTAAATCATATGCATTTCTCACATTGTTATACAGTCTTTATAACACGTTTTTCTTTGCTGGAGATTAAATTTTCTTTTACTCTTTTTTTTTTTTAATACTTGGGGGTTGAACCCAGAGCCTTGCACATATTTTGCAAGTGCTCTACCACTGGGCTGCACCCCAAGCCCATTTTTAATTTCTTTTTTATGTTGAGACAAGGTCTCACTAAATTACACAGGCTGCCTCTAACCTCGAACCTATGATCCTCCTGCCTCTGCCTCCCAGGTTTCTGGGATTACAGTTGTGAGCCCCCACAGCTGGCTTCTTTTATTCTTCTTAATTTTTAAACTTCATTCAGTGCTTTAAAAAAACACTTCTAAGACTTTTGCAAAATTATTTTTTAACTAAATGGCTTTTATGCTTGTATACTTACAGTTTCCTGACTTTTGTATGTTTGTTCATTTTTGGTTTTGTTTTTTTCAGACTGGCTTTGAAGTAATGATCCTGTTGCCTTAGCTCCCAAGTGCTGGGATTATAGGTTTGGGCTACCATGCCTGGCTACACTGACTTTTTAAAGCTAAACCTTTTGTGTGTGGTTATAAAAGTATTGCCTACCTTTTGCAGAAAATCTGGAAAATGTAGTGAAATATAAAGAAGAAAATATCAGCCTAGCACTGTGGTGCGCCCCTGTAATCCCAGTGATTTGGGAGGCTGAAGCAAGGCCAGAGGCAACCTGCAAAATTTAGCAAGATTCTACCTCAAAATAAAAAATAAAAGGGATCCAGTTGTGCAGCTCTGTGGTAAACCACTTGCAGGTGTACACAAGGCCTTGTGTGCAATCTTTCAGTACTGAAAGAAAAGAAAGAAGGTAGAGGAGAGGTAAAAGAAGAAAATAATAGTCATAATCTCACTATTTTAACATCAATCTACCAACTCCCTGGCATATTTGCTTCCAGACTTTTTAAAAATGCATTTTAGTCAGCGCAGTGTCTCATGCCTGTAATTCCAGTGACTTAGGAGGCAGAGGCCAGAGGATCACAAGTTTGAGCCCAGAAGCAGCCTGGATAACTTAGCAAGACCTTGCCTCAAGATAAAAAATTAAAAAATGGCTATGGGTACAACTCAGTGGTAAAGTGCTTGCAAAGCCTGCACCAGGCTAGGTTCAACTCCCTAGTATCACAAAATTAAATAATTAATTAATTAATCAATTAATTTAAAAAATAATAAATGGGCAAGGGGTGCAGCCCAGTGGTAGAGCATTTGCATAGTATGTGCAAAGCCCAGGGTTCAACCCCCAAGTACTAAAAAAAATGCACTTTAACGTAGAGATCGTCATTTGTATATAATTTTATTTAATGTTTTATTATAAGTGTTTTTCCACATCATTAAGGATTCTTTATGGACATAGTTTACCATCTGCAAAATATTACAGTAAGAGAAGATATTACAGTTTGCTTAATCAGTCCTTCATTATTGGCATTTAAGTTACTTGTAATTTCTTGCTATTATAAATAATGCTGTTTTCAGAAATACACAAAGCACTATAAGATCATTTCTTTAAAGGAAATTCTGAGATGTAGGATTTCTACATCAAAAAGTGTGGAAATTTAAAATATTCCTGTTGTGTACTGTCAAATTGCTTTTTTAAAGTTTTGTACTAAATTCCACTTACACTATTATGTGGGGGAGAAAACCAACTGAGCATTTTCAAGCTTTAAAGTGATAGGCTTCTCAGAATCTCTGGGCAAAAGTTATAGCACCTACAAAGCTATTTTCCCTTAAAAAATAAATACTGGCTGGTAACATAAAGTCCCAGATTTAATGGGACTTTACTTACATGGTCCCCATGAACCTAAAAAATATACCTTTTCGACAACTAAGTACCTCCACCTTATGAGCTAAGAATATTTTAGAGAGAAATTTCCTTAAGTTTAAACAGCATCAACAAACCATCTTGCTGGATCTCCAAAGTTCCCCAGAGAATATGACCCAAGACCACTTACAGCTCTCGATGAAGGCTCTCTAAGGGATTCCTGCAGGAATTGCCAGTTCTAGCAGATGGTGTATGCAGCTCTGAATTTCTCCTTTTTGGACAATCTTTGGTACAGTTCCAGAATACATCCCCATTCTTGATCTTTCCCAACCCTACTCAGAGGCACTCTGCTGTTTCAAGGGAAATCTGAAGCTTCTCTCTGTCTCTCTGGCTTATGCATGCTTGCCTGCTTGCTTGTCCTAGCTCCCCACATTCCACTTACTCTCTCTTCTGTTCTTATTCTCCCTAGACTCTCTTCTTTTCCTCTTCTTCCCCAGCTGCCTCTCTTCTCACTGCCTTTTAAGTTTCTACACTTCTTTTTAAATACCATTCTTTTCCACTTGTCTTTCAAGTCTTTATATTTCTCCTTCTCTTTCACTTTCCATCTCTCTCTGTCTCTCTTTCTCCCTCCGCATCCTGGTTCTCTTAAACTTTCGGTCCTTTCCTGTTCTCCAGAAGAGACACAGATGAGCTTCCCCAAGCACAGCCTCTCTTTTTGTTCCAAAACTACTCTCCCTTGAACTTCTGTATTCTCTACAAAGGCCACATATACCATCTCTGATTTTTCAAGAGATGCTCCTTGCCTCTTTCACACCAAAGACAGCTTTTTTGTACCCTGTTACCAAGGAATATTCTTAGCAGAGCACTGTTATCCCCCTAAACATATCCAAAAGTTCGTCTGCTGTTTATCCTTATCATTCGTTCCAAGAAAGGGCCACCTATATTACACCTGTATTTTCCTCTCTGTCCAAATCAGGATACACAAGAACACAAATTTATGCCTACTATAGTTACAACAGGATAAAATATTTGAAATCTGGGGCTGTCCTCAAAAATCTGGGACATAATGTTGCTATAAATTCCACCTATCCAGAAGCTGGCTCTTAAGCATTTTCACAAGCAAGAAGAACCTGAACATCCTGAGTTATTGGGAAGTTTATGTTCAATATATTATACTCAATCTAACAAGATTTCCACCTCTTTTTGCCCTCTCTGGGAATGAGAATTTTGACATCCAGATTATTATCTACAAATCATACACAGACAGACTCTTTACTGGAGATTTTGTGAAGCTCACAAAAATCATTCACTGAGCAAGATTGATCCTATACTCTGAAATAAGTGTACACAGTTTGCTGCTCATTGACTTGTGCATAAATCTGAATAATGATTCCCAAAGGTGGTATAGTCTGTTGTAAATGTTCAGTTCCTTCTCCCTAAAACAATTAGAGAAAGCTTTTAACCAATGCAAATTCTCATGGTCCCATATGGACTTTCCTTCTAGTATTATCCAAGTTCTGCTGATTTCTTCTGTCTGCGCCCTTCATATAAGTCTCCATGGTTGCATTTGCTTAAGGTTCACTTTAAGTACAATCTTAGTCATATCACTGAGGAACTTTGCTTCCTTTAATAAGTCTTCAACCCCCCCCCCCTTATTCTTTATTGCTCCTTGAAATGACATTTCTCTCTGTGAATTAATATGGCTCTGTCTAGCTCTAGATAATTCTTTTTTTTTTTTTTTTTTTGGTCATATTTCTTCTGCCCACCTACATCATCCCCTATAGTAAAGGAAACATTTTAAACATTTTTGTTTCCAGAGAATAGCAACTTGATAGTTCCACAATCCAAATTTGAAGTGGACCCCTAGAGAAACACAGATGACCTGGGACATCCTGTGTAGTCCAGTAAGTATCTACTCTGTCCCCTCTCACTTTCTCTCCTGGCTACAATAGCTGGGGGACTCAGAGAGGGGAAGAAGGGATTTGCAAGCATTTTGAGTTCAGTTTTGTGCAGACTACATATGCTCTAGAGTTCATGCACTCTTCTCCCAGAAGTGACTTTCACCTCTAATTTTACATGCAGTTCCAAACTGGGATATTTAGTTTCCATGCCTATCACCGAAACTAGTATGTGAAGTTAGAGGTGGCAGTTAAGGGTGGCTAAGAGCACGGATTCTGAAGATAAACTTCAGGTTTAAAGCCTGGTGCTGCAGTTTCCATGCTGAACAACTTTGAATGAAGTACTTACACTTTTTGCCTCAATTTCCTCACTTGTAAAATGGAAATAATAACAGTACCTATTTCACATAGTTGTAGTAAGGATTAAATGAGTTAATATATATAAAGTGCCTGTAATTGTTAAATACTATGTGAATAGTGCCTTCAGCCATATCACCCTGGCATCTGATCCCGTCTGATCTCAGAAGCTAAGCAGGGTTGGGCCTGGTTAGTCCTTGGATGGGAGACTGCCTGTGAATAATGGTGCTGTAGGCTTGGGAGGAGGACCTGGCAGCCACTCTTGAAACAATCAGCCATCAGAAACACTATGAATAGCAGAGAAGCACTGCCAATTGTGCTGGGCATGGCATAGTGTCCAGTAGTGTTTTGTTCTGTTGTACACAGGGTCACTATGAATCAGACCCGACTTGACCACACCTAACAACAACAACAACAACAACAGCAACAACAACAACAACAACATATGACTAGTAAGTAGAGTAGGCACATTGGTAACTGCAATGGTGAGATGTAGCAAGGAAGAAAACAACAAAAAGCAAAGAAAACACAGGCTGGGGATGTAACTAATGGTAGAATAATTGCTTAGCTTGTGTAAGGCCCTTGGCTTGATCTCTAGCACTGAAAAAAAAAAAAAGCCATAAAAACAGAATAACCTAGGACCCATCTGTGTGAGACAGAACTTCCCAAACTTCCTGAGCTCAAGGTGCATTTAGCATCTCAGTAATTTTTTAATGGCATCCCCATGCCAAAAACATGAAACTAACAAACCCTAAAAACTAGTGATTCTGTTTATGGCGTAATTGGGTCTATTCAATCAGCATTACATACTAATAATTTACTAGCCATTTGAAATAATGCTAATAAACTATATATGCTATTTCTCAAACTTTGGAATCAGATTTACAATGTCATACTCATTTCTTGTTCCACACTGATCATTGTTTGGTTTACTTTTTATTATAGCAGCCTCTGAAAACCCAGCTTCACAAAAACAGGACATCATCCAGAAGATATCCAGGATATTACCAAAGAACATAAAAGAATAACAAATAATGGTCATGATAATAACCTTGAGATGGCTTTATAAGTTTAATTTATGGTCAGTTCATTCTGTTAAGAAGCCTGAAGCTGGGCATGGTGGTGCATGCCTATAATCTCAGCAGTTGGGAGTCTGAGGCAGGGGGATAACAAGTTTGAGGCCAACCTGGGCTACATAGAGAGTTCCAGGAGAGCCTGGACTATAGAGACCCTGTTTCAACAACAACAACAACAGCAACAACAACAACAACAACAACAACCAAAGAGATTGAGAAATACCAAGTGCCTATTTTAAAAGTTTCCATCCAACATTATTAAAATTTAAAATAAAAATATTGTAATTTTAGCTAGAGTAAATACTTATAAGGTCACTCTCAGTGTGGTCTCATCCTATCCTCAATCAGAGAGTCATACAGATTTGGATTCAAATTTAGACTCACAGCTTTCAATGATCTTGATCAAGTCTCTCAATCTTTTAATCACCTTCTCATCTCTAAAATTTGGGGATAATAATTCTTACCTCCTAAGTTGTCTTGGAGAGTAAATGAAGTATATAAAAAATACCTAGTACAGACCCTGGAATATATTAGGTACTTGAGAGATCCTTGCCATTTCCTTTTTTCTTTTTCTCTCTTTTTTTTATTTTTGATTTTTAGTCTTCTTTTCTTTTGATACAGGCTCTTGCTGTGTTGCCCTGTTGCCCAGACTGGCCTCCAACTCTTGAGCTCAAGTAATCCTCCCACCTCAGCCTCCAGAGTAGCTGGGACTACAAGTATATGCTACCATACCTGGCTTCCTTGTCATTGCTAAATATGCCTTGGACTTAACATCTTACTAAGTCTGTGCAACTCAGTCCTTCCCTGGCCTGATAAACCCTCCTGCTTTTCTCTGCTGCCAAACTCTGTTCATTCTGTGTCACCAGACTCAGATGCATCCTCCCCTCTGAAGCTTCCCTTGGCCTTTCCGAGAGAATGAGTCACTCTCTCTTGTTCAATTCTGCAGCACTTACCAACTGTCACCTCACTTGGTCGCACTATCATTTTTTATTTATGAATCTTCTCCTTCACCTGAAGCTATAATCTTCCTCTATGTCTGAAGTCACATCTCATTTTTACAGCATCTAATACAGTAGTTGACTCTCAATAAATGTTCTGACAAATGGAGGGTTAATAATTGCAAATACTTAAAACTGCTTAGTTCTAGGCACTGTTAGAAGTGCTTTACAAATATTATTAACTTGTTTAATCTTCACAATAATCTCATGAGTTACTATCATTTCTATCTTACATATGAAGAATATGACACACAGTGAAGTTTTGTAATTTGTCTAAGGTCACTCAGCTGCTAATTATCAAAGCCAGGACTCAATCTAAGGCATTGGTGTCAAGAGTACAGGCTCTTTATCTACCCACTACAATGCCTCTCCTGGGCTGGGATTTAGCTTAGTTGGTAGAGTGCTGCACTGCAGTCTCTGAGGTCCTGAGTTTGATTCCCAGCACTGAAAAAATGGGAGAAGGGCCTGGCAACCCACTCCCAAGGCAATCTGGAAACAGTCAGCCATTCAAAACTCTATGAGGGTTGCTATGAGTCGGATACTGACTCGACAACACCTAACCTAACAACAATGCCTCTCAGTGAACAAGGGAATAATCACAAATTTTGCTTTCCAAAAAGTCTCACATCCTCAAATTTTGTAAATGGCTCATTGATCATTCATTCTTTCATTCAACCAACATTTACATAGGGCTTTTAGTGTATATCATCACAGTAAACACTTATTTCTAGTCACTCCCCGCCACCACCCTCTCACCTGACAGTTCCAACTCTTTGCCTCTGTACTGCACTGGTCTGTAAACATCTTTCAGTTCCTTGGATGTAAGTTTTTGTTCTCTCTCAGCTCTTGACTCACATTGGCCACATTGCCTGGTTAACTCGCACCTTTCCTTCAGTTTTCAGCTTAAATTGAAAGCCTTCCATTATCCTTGTGAAGTAAGTTAGGTGCCCCTGCCCTAGACTCCCCATGTTACTTCACACTTTCTCCCTCATACTTACTCTTCTTGCCCATTTACTCATCTGCCTTCTGCATTAGACTATAACCTATACAAGAGCAAGAATCACATCTCTCCAGGTTATTGTTAAATCTGCAGCATCTAGTCAGGTGTGATGGCACAAGCCTGTAATCCCAGCGGCTCAGGAGGCAGGAGGATCGCAGGTTTGAGACCAGAGGCAGTCTGTGTAATTTAGCGAGACCCTGTCTCAAAAAGTAAAAAAATGGGCTGGGGCTCAGTGGTCCAGCACTTGCAGAGCATGCAAGTGTGAGGCCCTGGGTTCAACCCCCAGTACCGAAAAAAAAAAAAAAAAAAAATCTGCAGCATCTAGCCTGATGCCTGGCACATAGTAAGTGCTTGATAAATATTTGTTGAATGACTCATTGAAGGATGAGCAAGATAAAATCCCTATGCTTAGAAAGTCTAGGAGGAAAAAAAAAGTTTAGTGGGGTTACAAGAATACTTATGGTATATTGTGAGAGGTGCTATAATAGGGATATGCCACAGTCCTTCAGGGGAAGATTTCTAATTCTACCTTGTGTGAAATAGACAAGAGACAGTTCAATAGAGTCTTAAAGCATGAGTAAGTGTTGAAAAGGAAAGGAAAAGAAAAACATAGTATAGAGATTAAAAGCAAGAAATATAATAGAAATTGTAGCCTAAATGGCTAAATCAATTTTCTGCATCTATAAATAACATTAATCTAAACTTAGTCTATAATTGAACCAGGCATAGTGGTGCAAATCTGTTATTCCAGTGACTTAGGAGGCAAAGGCAGGAGTATCTTGAGTTGGAAGCCAGAGGTAGCCTGCATAACTTAGCAAGACTCTTGACTCAAAAAAAAAAAAAAAAAAAAAAAAAGAATTAAAATGGACTGAGGGTGCAGCACTAGCAAAGTATGTGCAAGGCCCTAAGTTCAAACTCCAAGTAGCACAAACAAACAAACAAACATAGTCTATAATTGACTAATCTAATAAGTATTTAGAAGCAATTAGAAATAGCTTAAAGGCAATATCATGAAATAGTTTGGTTTATTTGGGGGATTTGGTTTGGTTTTGCTTTGGACAAACAAAACAGACTGGTCTCAAACTCATGATCCTCCTGCCTTAGTTTATTTTTTAATTCTCTCTCCCATAAATTCCCATGAAAAATCTCTTCTTACCTCTATTTTACTGATCATGCTGCACTGTCATTGTCAAAGTGTTTCTACCCCATAATTGTAAGCTACTTAAACCCTTGGATTAAAGAACTTCATTGTTGTTGGGTGCCATAGAGTCAGAGCCTAAGCACAACAGAATGAAACACTACCCAACACTGTGCCATACACATGATCTTTTTGTGGTTGAGCTCATTGCTGTAGTCACTATGTTTCTTCTTATTTTGAGTTGTGCCACATCAGCAAAAGGACATCCCAGGGGCCTTACCCCATTCCTATCATTAAGGTCGACTCTACTCTGAGGAAGCAACTCGTTGCCAGTTGTTTTTTGAATGTCTTCTAGCCTGAAGAGTTCATTTTCTGGCACTGTTTGACAGTGCTTCTCTGCTATTTCTAGAATTTTCAATGGCTAATTGTTTTGAGAGCGGGCTGCTGGGTCCTTCTCCCTAGTCTGTCTTCATCTGGAAGCTCAGCGGATACCTGTCCAACATGGGTGGCCCTGATGGTATCTGAAATACCAGTGGTATAGCTTTCAACATCACAGTAACACACAAGCCCCACAGCAAAACAAGCTGACAGACATGTGGGAAAAGAACTTTATAATCTCTTTTAGTTCTGTGTATCCCTAGAACCCAGAACAGCCAGGCGCAGAGAAGAGCTGTGAATGCTCTGGCACACTGTAAAGTCCTAAATGAGCAGCAGTCACTCAGTTTATCTAACAGCCCCAAACTCTGTGCCCTAGCCAATATCAGACACCTTTCAGTTCCTTGCACAAAATTAGACTCCCTAAAGCCTCTGGTTGGGAGAAGGACATAGCAATCCACTCCCAAGGCAATCCCAAAACAGCCATTGAAAACCCTATGAGGATCACTATGACTCAGACATGACTCCATGGCACTAAACAACAACAACAAAGCCTCTGCGCCCTCAGATGCCCATGCCACTCCTACTGTCCCTTCCCACTCATTTTCCCACTCCTCATCTACCTAACTCCTACTCATCTTCCCCACTTCTGCCCTGCAGAGCAAACAATTGAGGCAATAATGCCTTATCCAAGAAAATTTATGTAAACTTCTGCTCATACTTTCTTCCCTTTGCTGTTGAACTATTTCTTCCTTTTTTCTTTTCTTTTCTTTCCTTCTTTTTCTTTTTTTTTTTTTTCCATACTGGGGGTTTGAACCCAGGACCCCACATTTGCTAGGAGATTGCTCTACCACTGAGATGCACCCCCAACCACTTTTTAATTATTTATTTTGAGACATGGTCTCACTAAATTGTGCAAACTGCCTCCTGCCTCAACTTCCCATGTTGGGATTACAGGCACGAGCCATGGTGCCTGGCTTCTTAAACTCTTTCTGAGGATTCCCTCCTGGTCATTAAAAGCTCATGTGAGCATACATTTCTGATACCATCTTTGACTGTCTCTTGCACCAGGTCCTCCTTCCTTGTTTTTCAAAGTTTTGTCATAGCCAGGTGTCCTGGCTCAGGTCTATAATCCCAGCAACTCATTAGGCGGAGGCAGGAGGATCTCAGGTTTGATGCCAGAGGCAGCCTGTGCAATTTAGCGAGACCTCATCTCAAAATTAAAAAATGGAAAAAAAGGGGGGGTGGGGCTGAGGATGCAGCTCAGTGTTAGAGCGTTGGTTCAATCCCTATCCAGCTTAACCAGGATTCACCTTTCTTTCAGCCTTGCCCAGGGATTTAGAATATCCTAACTCCTGGCCATGAACTGCCTCACTCAGCACCTACTTAGATACTACCAACTTGCCTTCATAGTCACTTCTGGTAGAAGAATGCTGGGTCTGTGGAGGAGCCAAAGAAAAGACAGCTTCTACCCTCAATGAACTCTAGTCTACTGGGGAGACAGACCGTTTATTCTTGTAAGGAATTTCACTTCCTTCTCCCTTACCACATGTCTAATCACTTTCCAAATATTTTCTGTTTCCTTCCTATCCCTTATATCTTGAATCTTAATTGAAATTCTTCTAAGAGGGAGAGTTTTTCTTCTTTCCCATTTGTTTATTCAATCATTTATTTATATCAATACTTAGTGATATTTATTTCATTCTTTGGGTTATAGTCTGACATTATGATTACTTATTTTACTGCTCAGATTGTTCCAGCTTTGACCATCAGGAGCTCCTTTGCATTTCTGTGTCTCATGTTTCTATCCTGGCAAAACAAGATGCTCTATGCTCACCTTGTATTTTTCTCTCTTCAACTGTGGAATCAATCAAAGGAGACTTGATTCTTTTTATTGAAGACCAGTGTTTAGAATCCCCATGTGTCTGTCAATTTGTCCTACTATGGGGGCTTGCATGTTACTATGATACTGAAAGCTATGCCAATATTACAGATACCAGCAGGGTCACCCATGGCAGACAGGGGTCAGCTGAATTTCCAGACTAAGACAGACTAGAGAGAAGGACATGGCAACCCACCCCTGAAACAATTAGCCACTGAAAATCCTATGAATAGCAGAGAAATACTGTCAGATATAGTGCTGGAAAATGAGTACCCCCAGGTTGGAAGGCACTCAAAACACAATTGGGGAAGACTTGCCTCCTCAAAGTAGAGTTGAACTTAATGATGGGAATGGAGTAAACCCGCAGGGACTTCCATTTGCAGATGTGTCATGACTCAAAATGAGAAGGAACTACTGTAAATGTCCATTAATAATTAGAATGTAGAATGTACGTATTATGAATCTAGGAAAATTAGAAATCATCAAAAGGGAAATAGAGTACATAAACATCAACATACTAGGCATCAGTGAGCTAAAATGGACTTGCATGGGCCATTTTGAATCAGATGATCATATGGTCTACTATGCCAGGAATGTCAGGTTAAAGGGAAATGGGATTGCATCCATCATCAAAAAAGACATCTCAAGATCAGTTCTGAAGTATAATGCTGTCAGTAATAGAATAATATCCATATGCCTACAAGGAAGACCAGTTAATATGACTATTATTCAAATTTACATGCCCACCACTAAGGCCACAAATGAAGATAGGGAAGGTTTTTACCAATTTGTACAATCAGAAATAGATTGAACATGCAATCAGGATATACTGATAATTTCTGGTAACTGGAATGCAAAAGTTGGAAACAAAGAAAAAGGCTTAGTAGTTGAAAAATACAGCATTGGTGACAGAAACCATGCTGGAGATTGTATGATAGAATTTTGTCCGACCAACAATCTTTCCATTGCAAATACATTTTTTCACCAACATAAATAGCAACAACACACATGGAATTCACTAGATTGAACATACAGGAACAAAATCAAGTACATTTGTTGAAAGAGATGATGAAAAACTCAATATCAAAAGCCAGAACAAGACCAAGGTGCTGATTATGCATCAGACCATCAACTGTTCATATGTATGTTCAAATTGAAACTGAAGAAAATTAGAACAAGTGTACAAGAGCCAAGATAGAACCTTGAGTATATCCCACCTGAGTTCAGAGACCAACTTCAAGAACAGGTTTGATGTGCTAGACACTAATGATCAAAGATCAGACAAGTTATGGCATGACATCAAAGATAACATTCATGAGAAAAGTAAAAGGTTATTAGGAAAACAGGAAAAAAAATACCAAATTACTTGTCAAAAGAGACCCTGAAATTTGCCCGTAAACATCAAACAGCTAAAGTAAAAGGAAGACATAATGAAGTTCAAAAACTAAACCAAAGATTTCAAAGGAAAGCTTGAGAAAACAAAATCAAATATTATAATGACATATATAAACCACTGGAGATAGAAAACCAAAAGGGAAGAACATGCTGTTTTTCTCAAGCTTAAAGAATTGAAGAAAACTTCAAGTCTTGAGTGCCAACAGTGAAGGACACTACAGGGAAAATATTAAATGATGCAGGAAACATCAAAAGAAGATGGAAAGAATACTCAGAGTCATTATACCAAAAGAATTGATGAATGATAAACTGTTTCAAGAGGTTGCATATGATCAGGAACCAATGGTATTGAAGAACGATGTGGAAGCTAATGAAGGAAATGGTGAAACACAAAGCTCCAGAAATAGATGGGATACCAATTAAGATGTTTCAACAAACAGATACAACACTGGACATGCTAACTTGTTTATGCCAAGAGATTTGGAAACCACCTACCTAGCCAACTGACTGGAAGAGATCCATATTTGTGCATATTCTCAAGAAAGGGGATCCAGTTGAATGTGGAAATTATTGAACGATATTAATATCTCACACAAGCAAAATTTTGCTAAAGATCATTCAAAAGCAACTGCAGCAGTATATAGACAGAGAACTGCTGGAAAATCAAGCAGGATTCTGAAGAGGACATAGAACCAGGGACATCATTGCTGATGTCAGATGGATATTAGCTGAAAGCAGAGAATGCCAGAAAGATATTTTTCCATGTTTTATCAACTATGCAAAGGCATTTCACTGTGTGGATCATAATACATTATGTATAACACCATGAAGAATGGGAATACCAGAGCACCTAACTGTAGTAATGAGGAATCTGTACGTGGACCAGAAGGCAGTCGCTCAAACAAGGAAATGCTGCCTGCTTTAAAGTCAAAAAGGTGTGTGTCAGGGCTGTTTGCTTTCACCATATCTCTCCAATTTCTATGCTGAGCAAATAATCCAAGAAGCTAGACTTTGTAAAGAAGAATGTGACATCATGATTGGAGGAAGACTCTTTAACAACCTGCATTATGCAGATAACACAACTCTGCTTGTGGAAAGTGAAACATTTACTGATGAAGTTCAAGGAACCCAACCTTCAGTATGGATTGCATCTCAATATCAACAAAACAAAAATCCTTATAAGTGGGTCAGTATGTAACTTCATGATAAATGGAAAAAAGAGTGAGATTGTCCAAGATTTTGCTTTACTTGGTTCTACAATCAACACCCATGGAAGCAGCAGCCAAGAAATCAAAAGATGCATTGCACTGGGAAAAGCCTGTTGCAAAAGACCTCTTTAGAGTGTTGAAAAGTAAAGATGTCATATTGAAGACAAAAGTGCCTCTGACTCATGCCATGGTATTTTCAGTTGCATCATATGCTTCTGAAAGCTGGATGTTGAATAAGGGAGGGAGGAAAATTGATGTTTTTGAATTATGGAGCTGGAGACAAATATTGAATGTACAATTGACTGCCAAAAGAATGAACAGATTTGTCCTAGAAAAAGTGCAACTAGAGTACTGCTTGAAAGCAAGGATGGCTAGACTGCATCTTACATATTTTGGACATGTCAGGGGGCATCAATCCCTGGAGAAGGACATTGTATTTGGGAGAGTGGCAGGTCAACAAAACAACAACAAAGACCCTCAACTATATGAATTGACACAGTGACTGCAGCAATGGGCTTAAACATAAAAAAGATCATGTGCCTGGCACAGAGTTGGGGAGTATTTCATTCTATTTTACATATGGTGACTATGAATTGGACCCAACTCCACTGCACCTAACAACAACATTTAGAAATCAAGATGCCTATACTAGGTGTGAACATTGCTACTGGGGTATCACTGCTTCTAGACATTCTCAGGACACAGAACTAGGAAATTTTTATGTGTCCTACAAACACATGTGTACATATATGTATAGATATCTATATCTATATCTGTATCTACTTTTATATCTATTTTAAAACATGAATTGATACTGAAATTGTGTATGTTTTCTAACTCTATGTACATGATTTCATATGGCACTCTTTCTTTTTTACAGCTTGGTGTTTTTTGTTTTATGTTTACTTTTGAGATTTAACCATGTTGATATATAAAATCCTGGTTCATTCATTGTAATGATTATTTTAAAAGTAGCCTTTTTATGGCTCATCTTCAGTATTATTTCTAAGCACTGCCAACCATAAAGATTATTAGTCATTGATACTTATTATAAGTGGTAGGCAGTATCCTAAAGAAAAAGGAAGGTTTGTGACCTAGCTGTCACTTTTGGGACATTATAACTGTCGTACTCATATGGTGACTGTCTCTTTTGAAAAGCACAGTAAGAAAACTTTGTTGAATGACAAACCACTCTATTCTTCTATTCATAGTTTTTGGTGCATGAAACTTGAATGTTGTATAACTATATCAACATGGTAAGATGTCTTTCTTCATTTCCTTATTCTAGTTTTATATATATTCATTTTTAATCTGCTTTATAATAGCTATCATTTGCAGTTACTTTCCTTTGGATTTATTTTGTAATCTTTTAGTATTCCCACAGTTTTATTTGCAGTTTGAAAAATGAGCTATTTTTCAGATTCAATCTGAGTTGTCTGAATTTAGACTTTATTCAGGAAATAATTTAATTAAAATAATAAGTCTAGGACATACTGTAGAATTTTAGGTGCTATGGTTTTACAATTCTTCCACTGTAACAATCCTGTACTTTGTCATTTTATTATTATTATTATTATTATTATTATTATTATTTGTGTGTGCGTGTGGTACTGGGGATTGACCCCAGGGCCTCACACGCCTGCATGCTTTGCAAATGCTGGACCACTGAGCTGTGCCCCCAGCCCATTTTTTCTACTTTTTGAGACAGGGTCTCGCTAAATTTCCCAGACTGCCTCTGGTCTCGAACTTGTGATCCTCCTGCCTCCGCCTTCCGAGCCACTGGGATTACAGGCGTGCACCACCGCGCCCGGCTCATTTTATTATTGATCCAACAATTTACCACCAGGTTCTCATTAAAATTGATCGCTATCAGCGCTAATGAGTGTAAATGAGAGAAGCTTCAAAATGGAAAGCTAACCAGGTTCATTTTTGAAGGTCTTAAGGGTCTGTGTGTTACACTGCATCATAATTACCTTTATTCCTTCACTGGAAATCCATGAAAGTGGATACTTGACTGATGCTAATGAGCTTGCACAAAGAAGATGCCCAGTGAATAGCTGTTAAATAAATGGGTGGATGATGAGTAGGTAGGTGGATAGATGGAAAGGAGTACCAGATCTCCTCAAACTCTGGTATCAGGGAAGTCTTTACAGAAAACATGGAAACTGAACTGTCATTTTAAGGATAAGGAGGACTTGAAAGAAGTTGATCAAAAAGGAGGGCATTTATTTTCAGTCTTTCCCTCCAACCACATTGAAATGCCCAGAAGCTTCCACTAAAAAGATAGATGACCAACTGGCACCAGCTGATTGTGGCAAGGCAATGTTAGGGTTAATGAACTTATCCTGAGTCTACATCTATGTTTTTAGTTCCATTAACCTACTACACTGTAGAGGAAAAAGCATAGGCCTGAATTAGAAAGTCTGAATTCCCGTCCTTGCTGTGACACTCACTCACTGTGAGTTTGAACAGGCCATACCTCCTCTCTGAGCACCCGCCTGCTAACATGCACAGAGATAGCACCAATTTAGAGGGCCTTGAGCTCTACACCTCTCTGAAACATCAGGCTTTAGCCAACAGGGCCTCCAATCACAAAAACATAGCAAGGCATCATTATCCTAGATTCACTTCTGTGATGGAAAAGAAACTAGAATTAAAGGCTGTTATTCTAGTCCACTCTCTCTCTCTCGAGAACTTAAGTCCTGCTGCAATCTCCACATTTATTTATTTATTTGCTTATTTATTTATTTATTTATTGTGATTCTAGGGATCAAAGTCAAGGTCTCTGTCACCAAGTTATACCACAGGCCCTACAAGCCATTTGTAAAGGCTTGGTTTTTACATTCCTTTTTACTAATAGCCCATATAAAATTGAAACTATTTGCTTGCTCATTCCAAATCCATAGCTAGTGAGGGAAGTACAGACTGACAGCTGTATCATCTCTGTCATGGTACAGTTGGGAAAAAAAAGGCTCAGAGAGTGACAGGGCCCTTCCTGAGATCACTCAGCAAATTATAAGCAAACCAAAAGACAGATTAATGCTGTGTATTATTGAATTTCAAAGATAAATAATTATTTCTTCAGGTGGACACTGTGATACATACCTGTAATCCCAGCTACTTGGGAAGAAGATCACAAGTTCAAGTCCAGAGGCAGTCTGTGCAAAGTATTGAGACTGTGTCTCAAAAACAAAAAATTAGAAAAGGGGCTGGTTGTGTCATTCAGTGTCAGAGCATTTGCCTGACATGCTCAAGACCAAGACCCTGGATTCAATCCCCAGTACTAAAAATAAAAAATTATTTCTTCAAATAGAAAAATCAAAAAGCAAGTTAACTATATGAAGAAAAGAGGCTAGGTGCAGTGGCTCACACTTGCAATCTCAGTGACTCGGGATGTGGAGGCAGGAGAATCACAGGTTCAAAGCCAGAGGCAGCCTGCATTAATTTAGTGAGACCCTATCTCAAGATGAAAAATAGAAGATGGGACAGGAGATGTAGCCCAGTGGCCAAGCACTTGCAAAGTATGTACGAGTGTATGAGACCCTGGGTTCAACCTCTAAGTACTGGAAAAAAAAAAAAAAAGGAAAAGAAAAGAAAAGAAAACCAGACTTACCTCAGACTTTTCCAGAACAAAAGTTTATGGCATTCTAATTACTGATTGAAAGTGTGACCCATGAATATGATATCCAGCTATGTTCTCATTTAAATTAAAAAGCAACAGCAGACATTATTAAAATTAAAATTTTAATAAATTCAAGGAATCCAGTATCCCTCTTGGTGTTGGATATAAATAAGGAAAAGAAGCTATCATAAGGGACTTGGGTTTTTTCCACATCACAACAGTGGTAAAGATTGAGTCTATTTAAGACTAGAATTAAGCCTTAATGATTAGCGGGATTTTAATTGCAAAATAAAACATAAACATCATGAATCTTTGTAAAATAAAAAATGAGTAACAAAAATTAGGAGGTAAGAGTGAAAAGGTGGATGCAGTATAACAATCTTTTGTTTTTCTTTTGTGGTACTTGGGGGTTCAACCCAGGGCCTCACACATATTTTGCAAGTACTCTAGCACTGGGCTGCATATCTATTTTTTATTTTTCATCTTGAGAGTAGGTCTTGCTAAATTGCACAGGTTTCCTCTGGCCTTGAACCTGCGATCCTTCTGCCTGTGCCTCCCAAGTCAGTGGGATTACAGGAGTGAGCCACTACTTCCAGATAGGTATAATATTCTTAATCACCCCCCTCCGGTGTTTGACAATTGTGGTCAATATTGTCTAACATTAAAATGTGTAAAAAATGACAGCTCCAATTATTTCCATCATCTTTTTTATAACTATCATTCATCAGTCTCTTTATTTTTATATCTGTTAAATTCAATACATTTTTATTATTTTATTTAAAATATCTTCTTATGAGCCCATTAAGTTTATTGTTGTACATCAGTGATGCTGTTGTGTGTCAGTAGTGTTCAGAATGATTTTCACTATATGTTAAAGATGTTATTTTGGAATTAAGGTGATTTGTTACCTTCTTCCTTGTGTGTGTGTATGTGTTTCTATACCACTCTAATTCTTTTTGTGAGCATGTATAGTTACTTTTATTTACTCATTTAATTTTTTGCAGCCCTGGGGGGCTGAAACCATAGCCTCCTGCATATTTTGCAAGCTCTCTACCCCTGCATTGCACCCCCAGCCCCTTTAAAAAACTTTTTTATCTTGAGACAGGGTCTGCCTAAATTACGCAGGCTGCCTCTACTTCTGCATCTGCCTCCCAAATTGCTGAGATTACAAGTGCGTGCCATCCTACCAGGGGATCTTTAAAGCACAATACTCTAAAAAACAAGAAAGAGGGAGATGGATTCTAAGGAATTGTTCCTTGAGTTTTGAGTGATAAATTCCCATGAATACTTTTACTGAGTGCCAAGGATTTTTCATACTGTATCTCTATTATTTTTTATTTTTTGTGTGTGTGGTGTTGGGGGTTGAACCCAGGGCCTTACGCCTGCATGCTTTGCAAGTGCTGGACCGCTGAGCTGTGCCCCCAGCCCCTTTTTTGAGACAGGGTCTCGCTAAATTATGCAGACCGCCTCTGGTCTCGAACTCTCGATCCTCCTGCCTCTGATTCCTGAGCTGTTGGGATTACAGGTGTGCACTACCACACCTGGCCTGTATCCCTGTTATTCACCACGACTCTAAAAAAATAGCTACACATCATAATCTCCAATTTACCAATGAAGCTAAGGTTGACTAAGTGGTTTGCCCAAAGTCATGTACCCCAAAAAGGTCAACATCAAGATGTGAACTCAGTCCTCTCTGATTCTTCCCACTGAACCACTGCTGTAGCCATAGAGGAAGAGTGAAACACTCTCTTTATATTTTTATAACCTCAGATTATTCTCTGGTTGCTTGATGGTATACAGTGAGATACCCTCAAAGAGCTTGGAAGTAAGGTTATCTCTGAAATAAAATCTGCTTTCCATAAATGAAATCAACTATCTGTAGAAAACTAAGGGCTAATTTGTAAAATTATGTCCAAGAGGTTTGGGAACACTCAAAACTTTAATCAAGATGATCTGGGACTAATCTCAAAACTACAGGCATGGAAACAGACCACAATTTAGTAAGTGAAAGCTGCACATATGTTAATTAATGTATCACGCTTGCAGAATGTCTGTGTGGATAAACAGGGGAGGGTTGTCAACCATGAATCCCTGGAAAGTGAAAGTTACAGAAACATCTTTCCAGGTACTACGTAAGGGTGAAAAATTCAGACATTGTGATTTTCTTGGCAAGACCTAGAAAGCAGCCCTTTACTACACATTAGAATTGCCTTAGCAGCTTTGAAAATAAAATTCCCATTTGGGTTTTACCACAGGCCAGTTGAACTGGAATCTCAGGGAGTGGGTCCCAGGCATAAGTAGGCCATAAAGGTGATTGAAATGAGGAATCAGGCTGAGAAACACAGCTAAAGTGAGTAGTGTCTAAGCTCACTAACAGAGAACTCTTTTTCCTGAGATTGACTCACATCCCCTTGCTCTCATTCCAGGTGTACTGCTAGGCCACCTTCTGATCCTTGGCTTGCCAAGTGAAATGCTTAGAGGAAGAAAAAAAAAATGCAAAGATCTTCTGATGTGAGTGTCCTGGTCTACTTTGCAAATTAAATTGCAAATAATACTTTCTTTTTGCAAATTAATAAATGGACTTCTGGTTTATGCATCAATCATAGAGGGCTTACTAATGTGAATCTAAGGATAGATCTCTTCTGAGAGATGCATCCATTCTTCATGTGCATAAAATCAAGGTTCTGAGCCTATCAGACACTGGACCATGGTAATGCCAGCCTGAGGGAATGAGTCCAGGTGGCCTGCTGACCATCCCAGGAATGTGCTCTTAGCCCCACCACATGCCTTCTTTTTTTCTTTATAGCCTGATCATAAGCCCCTTAAGAGCATAGTTCATGGGACCTCCCTCCCACCCTCCCTTTCTCCCTCCCTCCCTCCCTCCCTCCCTCCCTTCCTTCCTTCCTTTCTTCCTTTCTTCTTTTCTTTCTTTTTCTTATTCTTTTTCTTTTCTTTCTTCCTTCCTTTCTTTTTCTTTTCTTTTCTTTTCTTTCTCCTTCTTCTTATTCTTCACGTCTTACCTCTGCCTAGCACAGGATAGAACAGTTCTAGAAACTTCCTAAAATGACTGGGAATAGTAATGAAAGAGGAACATATTGAGGGGCATACGTCTCTCTTGTAAAAACTTGTATCCAATCTCTGTCCTTAGATCAGGAGGCTGAGGCAACCAGCCAATGATGTCTACAACTCTGGATTGGATATCATATGCCAAGCAAGAGGCCCCCATATTGCATGCTTTGAAAACAGGTGCCTGGGATGGGGGAGGGAGGAATATATTCTTAGTTAGCTAACACTTCTTTGTCCTTCAGGTCTCAGATACCATCTTTGTAGATTGTCTTCCCTGATTTCTTCTGATTCCCCCGTGCTAGTCAGTTCTTCTTCTCTGTAATCCCACCGCACCCCTCTGCTTTCCTGTATCATAACTATTATCACGGTGCATTCAAATTGCCCATTTACTCATCTGTGTCCCCTCACACCAGACTTGAAACTCCTGAACGCAGATGTTATGTCTTGGTTTTCTTTGTATTCTCAAGGAATGATATTACTAGTTCAATAACTACCTGTTGAGTGTAGATGGCACTCATAATTCTGAATGCCCCACAACTGGACCTTCTCCCTTATGCTGGGAAACTCCTCGAGTCATAATGAAAAGCAGAAATCCTGACATAGAAACAGAACATAAGATACCTGTTTTCCCAGGCTTCCTTGCAAGTAAGCAGGTGCGCTCCAAGCAGATGTGCCCACCCAAAACATTGAATCAGGAGCTGGTGGCACAAAGGAGCGAGGAGCATGGAGAATCCATCCTGACAGCACAGTGGGAACAGCAGGCATGAATTTTCAGGGAACAGTGGCAGTAGCCAGGATCCAGAGAAGGCAGTGTCAGTGGTCATAGCAGAGACTGGTGCAAGGGTGTGATTTGGGATGTGGCTCAGCACTTTCTGCATCACCTTGCTATCCAGTCTGTTTTCTAGGGCTTCCCTGTGATTCTGGGAAATCATCAGTGCCCTTTTAATAACTCTTTTTTTATTTTTATTTTTCGCTGAAATCATCAAGAGTCAGTTTCTGTTGCTTACTACTGAGAACCCTATTATGGGCTGAATTTTGTCTAGCCCCAACCCCAAAATTCGTATGTTGAATCTCAGAATGTGGCTGTCTCTAGAGATAGGGACTTTAAAGAGACAATTAAGTTAAAAAGAGTCTGATACAATGGGCCCTAATCTAATCTGACTGGTGTCCTTAGTCAAAGAGGAAATTTGGACACACAAAGAGACACTAGGAGAGCATGTACACAAAGGGATGACCATATGAAGAGGCTTCAAGAAGACCACTTGCAAGCCATGGTTACAGGCCTTAGAAAAAACCAAATTTGCCAATGTCTTGATCTTGAGCCTCCAGAAGTATAAGAAAATAAATTCCTATTTTTTAGGCCATCCAGGATGTGATATTTTGTTATGGCAATCCATGTGACTAATACAAACCCTGACTGCATTTAATGATTGAATCAATGGATGAATGAATTATTTCCTAGTCAGTCACAAACAGGCATTGGAACCAGATTACTACCATATGCAAAAATAGAGCAAGACACAAAGGAAGAGTTAAGATGTGCTGCTACTCAGGACTCTGGGAAAGGAATGGACTTGGAGGTGCAAAGCAGAAGGTAGGAAGGGAAACCTAAGGGACTTCCCTAGACTCAATGAAAGTGTTTCTAAGGGGACCCAAAACTGAGTGTGTTGGATGCACACATGGTATATAATGTTGAGAACCTGGACTTTGGCAGCAGAGATCTGGGTTCAAAATACACCCCATCACTTGTTCTATATGTAATTCTGAGAAAATTACTTAATGTCTTGGGGCCTGTTTTCCCATCTGTAAAATAAAGCTGAAAAATAAAAATAGCTATTTCATAGAGTTCTTAGGATTAAATTAAGTCAGAAAGCATATATAGAGCTGCCTAGCAACAAGTGTCAATTCTTTTCTTCTTTTCTTTTTCTTGTGCTAGGGGAAGAAAGAGAAAGTAGAGACCTAGGGAGAAGGTTAAAGATTTTATTGGGCCAATGCACAATGTTCAAAGGTTTTGATGAGCTCAGACATGTTCTGGATACATGACTGAGATGGCAAGAAACCAGAGTCTAGGCAGCACGTGATGCTGACAAGAATCTGATGTGTGTGGGGGGACATTATGGTTCTGGCTTATCATTCTGTTTCCAGCTATATACCAGCCAGGAGCATAAGGAACAAGATCTATCCTTATTCCCTTTTTGGATCAGGATTAGTAGGATTTAGACAGGAGGACAGCCATAGGACAGGTATGTTAAAAGGGAAAGTTTCAGCTAAAGACCACTTGTATAAACTTAACCAGGGTGCTGGGTTCAGTGGTGCCTGCCTATAGTCCCAGAAACTCAGAAGGCAGAGGCAGGAAGATCATGAGTTTGAGGCCAGAGGCAACCTGCATAGCTTATTGAGACCTTAAATCAAAATAAAAATAGAAAATGGGCTAGGGGTACATTTCAGTGGTTGAGCACTTGCAAAAAGCATGTGTGAAGCCCTAAGTTCAACTCCCCTGTATTGTAAGAGTATAAATAAATAAACAAAAATAAAAAATAAAAATCGTTCTGGGGTGCAGGTCAGTGGTAGGGCACTTGCAAAGTATGTGCGAAGCCATGGGTTCAACCCCCAAGTACTGCCAAAAAAGACCCAAAAAAAACAGAACCAAGGTTCACATCAGGTCCATTCAAAACTAGTTCTAATTCTTGGCCCCACCTACTATTAGAGGTAAGGCAGTTTGCTTCTGTATTAGCCTGCATTGGCTCAGATACTGGGCAAAGCTGAGCCTTTGGTCCAAGGGTTTGTTTTTGTTGTTAGGTGCTGTCCAGTTATGTCTGACTCATAACAACGCTCATAGGATTTTCAATAGCTGATGTTTTGGGGATTGTTTCAGGAGTGGGCTGCCATGTCTTTCTCCCATTTTTGCGGTGCTGGGGATGGAGCCCAGAGCCTCAAGAGCACAAAGTGGCACTCTACCAACTGAAGGTGCAAGGGTACAACATTAAAATAGTTATAATTTGTGAGTGAGCACCTTGTGCTTGAATGTTCACATGCCTTCTCTCTCTACCTCATCACAGCCCTCAGAGATAGGAACTGTCATTTCCAAAACAAAAAATTTATTTCAGAATAGGAAATTGAGTTCTAGATAGGTTAGTAAACTTGTTCAAAACTATAATGTTAATAAGAGGTTGAGTCAAGAGTTTGACAAATTCCAAAGTTTGCTTGCTTGGGAAAAGAAGAGGTTTTAGTTGTTGACAATGCAAAGAAACTTCTAAGAAAGAATTTTCTAATATTACAATAAATCTCTTATAAGCACAATATGTCTCCTGATATCTCAATATGGGGTCCAGGCTAAACCTTTCATACTTCTACAAGAAACCCATTTAACAGAGGGGAGCCCTGTGGAATATTTTCCACAGGAAACATCTGCCCAAATATTTCAAAGGTTGCAAAGTGTCCCTGGAGGAAGCAGGGAAAGCTGAGACCAGTCATAAGCATGGTGACAAGTCCAGGTACCAGGTGGACTGGAGCAAAGAGAAAATGCAGGCTTCCTGTCTTCCTCTCCCTCTGGAAGCATGTACTGGTAAAATAAACTCTTTCCAAGACTCAGGTTCCCAGGTTAGTGATCTGGTTTTCTTCTAATAGGAAGTGAGCTGTCTCTTGCTCAGGCCGAGGGGGTGGGGAAAATTATCGTCAGTTACATGAAATATGTAGGGAGGATTTCATGTCTTTACAATTAGGAAACCTTCACTTTATTCTTAAAGTTAATCACAGCCCAGCCATGGATGGACATTCTTTCTTTGAGTGTTTACAAGAGAATCAATTGAAAAAGATTTTTTTAAATCCTTTTTTTGTTTAAAGAAACTGACATAATAGAAAGAAAGGATTGAGTCCCTTCCAAGGAAAGACTTTCTGAACTTTCTTTCACGCAGCTCAACAGCACTTTAAGGTCTTTCAATAAACCAAGTCACTGGCTGCAAGTACAAAATTGCTACCAGGAAAGAATTTTTTTTTTTTTTTTTTTTTTTTTTGGTGGACAAGGGGAATGTCTTTGAGTTGAAATTAGAGTCTGTAATCACCCTGAATGTATTATTCAGATTCATTGTTCATTATATTTCTGCTTCACTGTGGCTAATGAGAACTGGTCCCCTTGTGCCAAACACTATACTAGACACTGAATAACCAGAGGTGTGAATCCATTCTGATTCTTTCTCTCAAACAGCTTCCAGTCTGGGAAGGAAATAAGCCAGTACTCACAGATGGTATGAAAAAGAACAAAATGATGGAGAAAGTGGGAAAGCCATTGCAGGAATGAGCACATGTCACTCAGTTTATGGCCTCCAAGTTGGAATCTAGAAGTCCCTGAATGGGAGGGGAAGCCCTTCAGTCTTCTCCCAGAATGATAGGGGAAATGTCCTCCTTATCTGGGGATCTAGAAGAATTGTCCATTACTCATCCAACTTCCTTGTATCTTACGCCCACACTGATTTTATTTTAGCATCCACATATGACATAGAACATGATGTATTTGTCTTTCTGTGTCTGGCTTACTTCACTTAGTATAATGTCTGCCAGTTCCACTCATTTTGCTGCAAATGATAATATATCATCCTTTTTATGGCTGAGTAATATTCCACTGTGTATGTCTACCAGATTTTCTTTATCCATTCATTTGTTGATGGGCATTTATGCTGATCCCATGTCTTAGCTGTTGTGAACAGTGCAGCAATAAATATAGATATACATGTATCTCTTTTGTATGCTGATTTCATTTCCTTCAGAGATACACCCAGAAATGGGATAGCTGAATCATGTTTTTTCTACTTTCAGTTTTTAGAGGAACCTCTATACTTTTCTAGGTATACTAACTAATATTCCCACCAATAATGTATGATTCCTTTTCCCCACATTCTTGCTAGCATTTTTTATTTTTCGTCTTTTTGATAATGGCAAGTCCAGTTGGGGGCAGGGGTTTAGTTCAGTTGGTGCAGTAATGTTCTGTGTTCTCTGAGGCCCTGGGTTCGATCCCCAGCACTGCAAAAATGGGAGAAGGATGTGGTAATCCACTTCCAAAGCAATTCTGAAACAATCAGCCATTGAAAGCCCTATATAGGGTCACTGTGAATCTTACAGACTCATAGCACATAACAACAACATTCCAACTGGGATAAGGTGATATCTCATTGTGGTTTTGATAAAGGTACCAAAACACAAATAAAAGTAATAAGTTCTAGTGTTCTAAAACAGTGGGTGCCTATAGTTCACAATAATGTAGTACATATTTTATGAGTAACTAGAACAGAGATTTAAGTCTTCAAACACAAAGTCATGATAAGAACATGGAAACACTAGTTACCTTGATTTGATCAGTACGCATTGTATACACATATTGGGCTGGGTGCCATGGTGTACACCTGTAATCCCAGCGACTCAGAAGGCAGAGGCAGGAGGATCGCAAGTTCGAGTCCAGAGGCAGTCTTCGTAATTTAGTGAGACCTTGTCTCAAAACAACAATAACAATAACAACAACAACAACAAAAACATGTATTGGAACATCATATTGTACTTCATAAATATGTACAATTATTGTGTGTTAATCAAAAATTTTTACATAATTAAGGAGCTAGAAATGCTAACTACTCTGAGTTATTACACATTTTATATATGTATCAAATTATCACACTGCTCCCCATAAATATGTTCAATTAAGACAATAAATTAATTTTTAAAAAGGTAATAAAAACAAAAGCAAAAAAGATTTCTATATCTTAATTCTTTTTTTTTCTTTTGGTACGAGGGGGTTGAAACCAGGGTCTCAGATATAGTTTGTGAGCACTCTTATCACTGAGGTTCACCCACAGTCCATTTTCATTTGTTTGTTTTTAGTACTGGAGGCTAGAACCCAGGGCCTTGTGCATACTTTACAAGCATTTTACCACTGAGCTGCATCCCCAGCCCCTCTTTAATTTTTTTGAGACAGAGTCTCACTAAGTTACACAGGCTGTCTCTGGCCTTGAATTCATGTTCCTCCTGCCTGTGCCTCCCTAGTTTCTGGGATTACAGGCATGTGCCTGGCAGTCCATTTTTTACTTTTTATTTTGAGACAAGGTCTCGCTAAGTTACACAGGCTGCCTCTGACCTCAAACTCGAGCTCTTCCTGCCTCTGTCTCCTGAGTTGCTGAGATTACAGGTATATACCACAGTGTCTTTGCTCTATATATTAATTTGAAGGCACTTCATCTAGTATCCAACTGGGGTTAATTCTTTCAGGATGCTACTCATATTTGATAGGAAATTACTGAATTTTGCTCCGAGTAAAATTCAGCTTATGGTAACAAAAGAAAAAAGCAGTGGGGGGAGGGAGAGAGTTGCCTTTTCTTTTCTTTTCTTCTTTATCCTCTCTTCAGCCACTGCTATACTAGCCATCTGTCCGCTCATTCAGCAGGCACTTACTATGTTTCAAGAACTGTACCAGGCAATTTATATACGTTTTTTTCATTCAACCCTCATAGCAACCCTGTGAGGTTGGATCTATTACTCCACTTGACCAATGGGGAACTGAGGACAAGGAAGGTTAAAGTAACTTACTTCAGGTCACAAAGCTAGGATATGGTTCAATTGATATTTGCCCTTTGTCTCTGAAAGACTGCACTCTCTTCTTTCCTCAAAAGCCAAGAGATATGTTAGAGTAGAATGAGAGAAGATCCTTGCCCTTGAACAACATATAGTTCAGTGAAGAAGAAAGACATAAAAACTGTTCATTTATTTGGTCATTGGATAATATTTATTGAGTACCCACTATTCACTAGGTATTGTTGCAAGCAGAATCAGACATAGTTCCCTGCCTTCAAAGAATTGATGGTCTTTATGAAGGAGATAAAGGCAAACAAAATATTACAAACCAGATAAATGACAATATGATGTGAAGACTCCTCTAGAAAAGACATCACAAATCTTCGAACAACAAGAAAGAGTGGAAGTCTCCCTGGTACAACTAAGGATGTCTCCACAAAGGAGAAAGATCATGGTTGAGTGCAGGCTTGAAGAATATGTAAGAACTTGTCATGAGAACCTTTTTCCCCATGTCCAAATGCACCATGATGTCTTGCCTCTGAGCCTTTACACGTGTTGTTTCTTTACCTAGACCAGTTTCCTGTTCTCCCTTCCTGACAAAGCTAACACCACGTATCTTTCCAGTATTAGGTAGAGAGATGCTTCCTACTGGAAGCTTTCCTTCACATACCCTTTCTCCATCCCACAACTGAACTACAGACTTCCTGTCATGATTTCCCATAGACCTGAGCATCAATGTAAAGATTGGAAGGGGATAGAATTTTTGTTCATTGAATGAGAAGTGAGTTAAGTATGATTGAAGCATAGGGAACATGGGTCACAGAAAATATTTGTGGAATAAATAAATGAGTGAATGAATTAATGCTGGAAAGTGTAATTTCACATAGAAAGTATTGTATCTCTCCTAAACCCATACCACTGCCTTCATCACATTCCCTTTGTTCCTACCAGGCTGCCTCCTACTCATTGTTTAAAATGTTTCTTTGTTCTGGAGTCCCTTCCTGATAGCACTCCTCTAATCCCATAGTCTGGGTCAAAGTGCTTCCCATTCCTTTTTTCCTTTCTGGTATCAATGAGGCCAGGCAGAGAGGCTCTGAGTTCCTGATACCACTGCTCTTGAAATCAAAGCCAACCAGACAGAATCCCAGACCCCAAATCTCAGATATGAAGTTGAAGGGAAATTGTAAGGTCATTTCTTTATCCACAGGGACCTAGTGTCCTATCCTCCAGGCTCTTATTTGTTGTTGGAGCACTTACTCCATGGAAAGCTTTGGTGGAGAGAGTGGCAACTACAGCCTGGATCTCTCCATCAGTTGGTGGTGTTGGGGGCTGCCGAGTTGAATCCAACTCATAGAAACCCTATGTACAACAGAACAAAACACTACTTGACACTGCCATGCACACAATCTTACTGTTTGAACCCATTGTTGCAGACAGTTTCTTCTCATTTTGAGTCATGCCACATCAGCAAAAGGAGATCCCAGGGGTTTTACTCCATTCCTGTCATTGAGGTCAACTCTGAGGAGGCAACTCTTCTTCACTGGTTTCTTGAATGCCTTCCAGCCTGTAGTGGGGGTTCAATTTTAGGCACTATATTTAACAGTGCTTCTCTGCAATTCATAGGGTTTTCAAAGGCTACATGTTTAGGGTGTGGGCTGCTGGGTCTTTCTCCCTAGTCTCTCTTAGTCTGGAAGCCCACAACAAGCTCACAGATTTGTGTTGTTGTTAGATGCTGTCTAGAGAGGTCCAATTCATTGCGACGCTATGTAGGGTTTTCAGTGGCTGATTGTTTCAGGAGTGGGCTGCCAGATCCTTTTCCCTAGACTGCAGCACCTGGTGTTCCCAGGTTATCTCCCATCCAGGGACTAACCAGGCTGATCCTGCTTAGCTTCCAAGATCAGTTGGGATCGTATGCTAGAGTGATATGGCTGCAGATGACTGATATGTGGCACCCCAAAGTCAGCTTGTTCAAAACCGAAATACTGGAGAGAGCTTGGGTTTTGCAACCAGACAAACCTGGGTTTAACTCTGTACTCTACTTGTTTTATGGACCTTGGGCAGGTTCTTTTAGCTCTCAGAATCTTGTTTTCCTGAGAGCCAGGAGATTTTGGAATAGGGAAGGCGGAGATCTGATGCTTGTTTTAGAACAATCCCTCCTGCAGCTGTGGGGGGCTGGGCTGGAATGGAGAAATCAGAGGCTGCTGAATAGAAGTGTTTCCAATTACTGGCAGGCTGGCCTCACAGCACACTCTCCACTGTGACCTCAGAGCCAACCTCATGCTGTTGCCTAGCAACTCACCTGCATCACCCAGGGATCTGAAGCTGGGGCCCCACAGAGGATGGGGAAATGACCGGTTTAATTACAAAGGCTCAGGAGAATCCTACATCAGTTCATTCCTCAAATACTCACTGGACTCCCACCAAGTGCCAGGCCCCATGCTAGATACTGGGGATTTAGAGATGAGTGAAACCTTGCCTCTTTCCTCAAGAAATTCACACTGTTGCAGGACGGACAGATTTCTTCATTCAAGAAATGGTTATTGAGTGCTTATTAACAGTAAAATGGATTAACAAATTATAGCATATTCACACAATTTAACAGCATACACATGGCTTGAGAATGAACAATGTACAATTACACATAGAAATATGGAATATTGATGAATGAAACATGATGAGTGAGAGAAGCTGGAAAGAATATATTCTATATGATTCTATTTAGATGAAGTACAAAAATAGGTAAAACTAATCCATACTGCCAGAAATCAGGATTGGAACCCAGACATGATGGTGCATGCCTATAATTCCAGCACTTGGGAGGCATAGGAGGAAGGATCGTAAGTTTAAGGCCAGCCTGAGCTACACAGCAAGTTCAAAGCCAGCCTAAGATATATAACTAGATCCTCTCAAAAAAACAAGGGCTGGGATGTGGCTCAGTGGTAGAGTGCTTGCTTAGCATGTGCATGGCTGTGGGTTTGGTTCCCAGAAACACACACACACACACACACACACACACACACACACACACACACACCCCAGATTGGAGGTTTTGGGGTCAGTAGGTACAGTGGTTGGAAGGTGGCATGACCTGGCTTCTGGAGTCCTGAGAATATTCTGTTTATAGATGTGGGTTCGGGTTTCATGGTGTGTTCAGTTTGCAAAAGTTTATCAAGGCTATATGCTTATGATATCTTAACTTTTCTGTGTGTACAGTATATGTCAATAAAAAATTTAAACAGTATTTATTGGATATATACCATATGCCAGGCACTGTGTATCAGGCAAACATTTAAAGGGAAATTTACAAGACAGCAAGATAAATACAAATGGGTCCAGAAAGCACAAACAGCAGACTCCTCAACTTCACCCTATCTGTAGCAATGGACTCAAATAAGGCTTTCTGGAAAAGAGGTTTTTTTAATCAAGTGGGATGCTACCAGGCAAGAGAGAGGAAGCTGGGCATTTTAGGCATCAGAAATGGGAAAGAAGAGCCTGGAGGGTTACATGGGATCCAAACTGTGGAAAGCCTGGAATAACAGTAATAGTAACTCTTTGTGGTGTGGCAGGCAGTGTGAAATAATTTATTAAGTATTAATTTGTTTAATCTACAACCATACAATGAAGCATGTGCTATTGTTATTCCTATTTTACTGATTAGGAAACAGAAGCACAGTGGGGTTAGTTAACTTGCTTTAAAATCCTACAGAAAATCTTAGAACTGGGCTACTCATGCAGGCAGCCAATCCCCGTGTGTTTGACCACGTCCCATGCTGCCCAGGTCATTTGGTCACAGATTAAGTCTCTGAAAGGTATTTGAACAAAAGAATAATACGATCAGATTTTTATGTGACAAAGACTATTCTGGTTGCTCTGTGGAAAATTGCATGGGATGGAATGAGGCAAGCATGGAGGCAGGGAGTCCAGGGAGAAGGATGCTTCAGGAGTCCAGGTGAGAGAAACTGAAGCCTAAAGGAGAGAGCAGAGACCAAGGAAAGAAGGAGGATTTTAAAAATCAATGGCAGGGCCAGGCGGCTATAATCCCAGTGACTCAGGAGGTTGAGGCAGGAGGCTCTCAAGTGTGAGGCCAGAGGCAGCCTGCACAAATTAGTAAGACCTTGTTGCAAAATAAAAAATTAAAAGGGAGTTGAGGATTCAGTTTAGCAGTATAGCACTTGCCTGGCATGTGTCAGGCCTTGGGCTCAACGCCCCAGAATGGGGAAAAAAAAATCAATGATAAAATCTGTCTCCTTTCTTTTTACACATGCTGATGGAAGAAAACACAAGAAAACACTGCTTATTACACACACACACACACACACACACACACACACACATTTGTCTTTAGGTGCAAGGAATTGAATTATTCATACTTCTCAGGGGCTGAGGATATAGCTCAGTGGTAGAGTGCTTGACTACTATACAAGAAGCCCTGGATTTGACAATCTCTAGCACTGCAAATTAATTAATTAATTAATTAAATTTAAAAACACATATATATGGTGCACTTTACTTTTAAAGGTTTCTCTCTTGTTTTATTTTTTATTTCTTTTCCTCTCCCTTCTCCTAAATGCAACTCTTCTAATGTGTTTGTTGTGTACATTGTAATACTGTTCTTGCAAAATATGCATGTTCATTTTTGTGCACATATTTGTTTTACATTTATATGCCCATTCATATACCTTATTCCATACTTTACTTTTGCACTCCACTATATTCTTTAAGGGCTGTCCCTGCTGCTATGTATATCTTTAGTTTGTTGTTTCTAATTGCTGTCAGGGATTGTAGAATTGGATTGACAAGAGGGTCATGAGAGGGTAATGGAGGAGGTAAACAGGAGCAAAGTATAATGATATGCATGTTTGTAAATGTCATAATGAAACACATTAAATTGTTCAATAAAAAAATTATAAATAAAAAACTGCTGGCAAAAAACAAATAAAGCCGGGCATAGTGGTGCATGCCTGTAATCCCAGAGCCTCCAGAGGCAGAGGCAGGAGGATCGTAAGTTCGAGACCAGAGGTAGTCTGTGTAATTTAGCGAGATCCTGTCTCAAAAAGTAAAAAAATGTGCTGGGGGTGCAGCTGAGTGGTCCAGCACTTGCAGAGCATGCAGGCACAAGGCCCTGGGTTCAACTCCTAGTACCGCAAAAAAATTAAATTAAATTAAATTAAAAATAAAATAAAATAAATAAAGCCCTGTATAGCAAAAAATAAATTGGATGGACAATAAAATTATGTGAAAAGTACTTTATCATAGAGTGGAGAGACTTCAGCTATAACCTTTGTCTATTAAATTGTAGTTTGAACTTAGACAGGTCTCTTCCCCTATTTGGGTCTCAGCTTCTTCATTTGTATAATCAGAAGTGTTTTCACTTTTAACATTCCATGCAACTACCCTTATTTTACACACAAGAAATTCTGGTCCAGAGAGTAGAAGTGACTTGATCAAGGTCAAACAACAGTTATCAACAGTTCAACTCACATTAGCCCACATTTATTGAGTGCCAACCATGGTGCTAAGTGCTTCAGATGTTTAAATAACTAAACCCTGCTGAGTCCCTCCCCCAGGGCCTCTGAACAGAGTTGTGTTAATTTTCCAAGAGCAGGTGCAGCAAGAACCTGTTGGCACTGGTCAGATGCAGTAAAGATACAAATAGGATGTAGCTTCAAATAGAACCTAAAGCAGCATCTCCATCACCCTAATCAGGCCCCACAATAGTTCTGGCCTCAAGGAAAAAAAGAAGGCTGCTTCCCATTTGCAAGAGGGTTTGTTTTGTTTTGTTTGTTTGTTTGTTTCAGTAAATAGGAGGTTGAACCCAGGGCCTCACACATAATAGGCAAGTGCTCCACCTACTGAGCCACACCCCTGGCCTCTTATTTTTTATTTTGAGACAGAGTTTCACTAAGTTGGGCCTGTTGCCTCTGGCCCCCAACTGCTATCCTCTTGCCTCAGCTTCCTGAGTAGCTGGGATTACAAGAATGTGCCAGAGATTATTAATTGCTATAGTATATACCAATAATAACTGATCTGACAGAATAAATCATTCTTGTCTATATGCATGCATAATATTATACAATAACTACAGCATAAATTAAATTTTATAATCTCCTTTTTAAAAATGTTTTTGTTACTGCACAATATTAAAGGCTGCCATTGATTGCTTACTCTGTGCTGGAGAAAAAGCACTTCACATATGTTAGATCATTTAAATCTTCAATACAATCCCATGAGGCAGGAAGTATTATTATTATTATCCATATTTTAAAGATAATATAACAGAATCATGGTTGTATTACTTGTTGTAGGTCAATAGATTCCAAGCATTTTGAATGAAACCTGCAAGAGAAATACAGTTCCACTGTAACCCACATTGTTGTTGTTAGGTGCTGTAGAGTTGTGTCAGGCTCATAGCGATCCTTATAGGGTTTCCAATGACTGATTATTTCGGGATTGCCTGGGGAGTGGATTGCCACATCTGTCTCCTATTTTTGTGGTGCTGGGAACTGAACTGGGGACCTCAGAGACTATAGAGCAGCACTTTACCAACTGAGCTAAATCCCAGCCCATAACCTACATTAACCCTAACTATATAAGACATTCTGACATTTTCTGTTCTTCTGTTTACCCTTTGCTGCTCTGAATCACTAAATTGATTCCACGATCTATCAATGGGTTACAACTGGCAATTTGAAAAACAAGGCCCTAGGTGTTATATATACCATAATCAAAACAAAATTACATGAAATTCCAAATCATGCTGTCAGTGGTTTTAGGGGTGTTATAGCCCAACATTCCCCCACACGTCTGTCAGTTTGCCATACTGTGGGGGCTTCTGTGTTGCAACGAGGCTGAGAGCTATGCCACTGGTACCTCAGATATGAGCAAGTTTACCCTTGGTGGACAGGTTTTCAGCGGAGCTTCCAGACTAAGACAGACTAGGGAGGAGGCACTGGTGAACCACTCCTGAAACACCCAGCCATTGAAAACCCTATGAATAGCAAAGAAACACTGCCAGATATAGTGCGGGAAAATGAGCCCCCCAGGTTGGAAGGCACTCAAAAGACTACTGGGGAAGAGTTGCCTCCTCAAAGTAGAGTCTACTGTGATGACAGAAATGGAGTAAAGCCCCAGGGACCTCCATTTGCTGATGTGGCATGACTCAAAATGAGGAGAAACAACTGTAAACATCCATTAATAATTGGAACATGGTATGTACGTAGTATGAATCTAGGAAAATTAGAAATCATTAAAAGAGAAATAGAGCACATAAACATTGACATTCTAGGCATCAGTGAGCTAAAATGGACCGGCATACGCCATTTTGAGTCAGACAATCATATAGTCTACTATGCTGGGAATGACAAACTAAAGAGAAATGGGGTTACATTCATCATCAAAAAAGACATTTCAAGATCTGCCCGGAAATACAATGTTGTCAGTGATAGAATAATATCCATACGCCTACAAGGAAGGCCAGTTAATATGACTATTATTCAAATTTACGCACCGACCACTAAGGCCACAAATGAAGAAGGGGAAGACTTCTATCAGCTTCTGCAATCTGAAATAGATCAAACATGCAATCAAGACACACTGATAATCACTGGTGATTGGAATGCAAAGGTTGGAAAATATGGTTTTAGTGACAGAAACAAAGCTGGAGATCGCATGATAGAATTTTGTCAGGCCAATGACCTTTTCATTACAAATACATTTTTTCAACAACATAAATGGAGACTATACACATGGACTTCACTAGATGGAACATACAGGAATCAAATTGACTACATATGTGGAAAGAGACGATGGAAAAGTTCTATACAAAATGTCAAAACAAGACCAGGTGCTGACTGTGGATCAGACCATCAACTTCTCATATGCAAGTTCAAACTGAAGCTGAAGAAAATTAGAACAAGTATACGAGAGCCATGGTATGATCTTGAGTATATCCCACCTGAGTTCAGAGACCACCTCAAAAATAGGTTTAATGCATTAGGCACAAATGATAGAAGACCAGAAGAGCTGTGGCACGACATAAAAGATATCATTCAAGAAGGAAGCAAAAAGTTCTTAAAAAGACAAGAAAAAAAGAAAAGACCAAATTACATGTCGAAAGAGACAGTAGAACTTGCCCTTGAACGTGGAGGAGCTAAAGTAAAAGGAAGACATGATGAAGTTAAGGAACTAAACAGGAGATTTCAGAAGGCAGCTCAAGAAGACAAAAACAAATATTATAATGACATATGCAAGGAGCTGGAGGCAGAAAACCAAAAGGGAAGAACATGCTCTGTGTTTCTCAAGCTTAAGGAAGTAAAGAAAAAATTCAAGCCTCGAGTGGCAGTAGTGAAAGATTCTATAGGGAAAATATTAAATGATGCAGGAAACATCAAAAGAAGATTGGAAGAATACACAGAGTCATTATACAAGAAAGAATTGGTAGATGACCAACTATTCCAAGATGTTGCATATGAAGAGGAACCAATGGTGTTGAAGGACGAAGTGGAAGCTGCCTTGAAAGAACTGGCGAAACACAAGGCTCCCGGAATTGATGGGATACCAGTACAGATGTTTCAACAAACAGATGCAGCACTGGAGGTGTTATCATGTTTGTGTCAACAGGTTTGGAAAACAGCTACTTGGCCAACTGACTGGAAGAGATCTATATTTGTGCCTATTCCCAAAAAAGGGGATCCAACTGAATGTGCAATATCATAAATATCACACACAAACAAAATTCTACTAAGGACCATTCAGAAGTGACTGCAGCAGTATATAGACAGGGAATTACCAGAAAATCAAGCAGGATTCAGCAGAGGGCGGGGACCAAGGACATCATTGCTGATGTCAGGTGGATATTAGCTGAAAGCAGAGAATATCAGAAAGATGTCTAGCTATGTTTTACTGACTATGCAAAGGCATTTGATTGTGTGGATAATAATAAATTATTGACAACATTTTGGGAAATGGGAATACCAGAACACCTAATTGTGCTCATGAGAAATTTGTACATGAACCAGGAGGCAGTTGTTCAAATAGAATAAGGAAACACTGAGTGGTTTAAAGTTGAGAAAGGTGTGCATCAGGGCTATATACTTTCACCATATCTCTTCAATTTATACACTCAGCAAATAATCTGAGAAGCTGGACTTTATGAGGAAGAATGTGGCATCAAGATTGGAGGAAGACTCATTAACAACCTGCGATATGCAGATGACACAACTCTGCTTGCTGAAAGTGAAGAGGATTTAAAACACTTACTGATGAAGATCAAAGATCATAGCCTTCAATATGGGTTACGAATAAACATCAACAAAACAAAAATCCTTACAACTGGGTCAGCACGCAACTTCACAATCAATGGAGAAAAGATTGAGGTTGTCCAAGATTTTGCTTTGCTTGGCTCTATAATCAACACCCGTGGAAGCAGCAGTCAAGAAATCCAAAGACGCATTGCTCTAGGAAAAGCTGTGGCAAAAGATCTCCTTAGAGTATTGAAAAGCAGAGATGTCACATTGAAGACGAAGGTGCGTCTGACTCATGCCATGGTATTTTCAGTGGCATCATATGGTTGTGAAAGCTGGACATTGAACAAGAGAGACAGAAAAAGAATTGATGCTTTTGAATTGTGGTGCTGGAGACGTCTATTGGATATACCATGGACTGCCAAAAGAACCAACAAATCTGTCCTAGAAGTGCAACCAGAGTGCTCCTTGGAAGCAACAATGGCCAGACTGCATCTTACATATTTCGGACATGTAGTCAGGAGAGATCAATCCCTGGAGAAGGACACCATGTTTGGGAGAGTGGCAGGTCAACGCAAAAGAGGAAAACCCTCCATCAGATGGATTGACGCAATGTCTGCAACAATGGGCTTAAACACAAATAAGATCATTTGCCTGGCACAGAATTGGCAAGTGTTTCGATCTGCTGTACATAGGGTCGCTATGAGTCGGATTCGACTCGACAGCACCTAACAACAACAACAACATACCCCAACATTGGGAGAAGGACCAGGCAACCCAGTCCCAAAAATCAATCTGCCATTGTAAACCCTATGAATAGCAGAGAAGTACTGACAATAGTGTTTTGCCTATTGTAGGTAGGGTCACTATGAGTCAGACACCAACTCAATGGCATCTAACAACAACAGGAACATAACCCAACATTACTACCTGCCCAGAGGACTTCCCTTTAATGGGACCTCCACTCAGGGGAGATGTCAGGGGTCCTTGGTTCTGTCACAAAAAAGAATTTTAGGATGAGCTAGTAAGAGAGTGAAGCAGTTTGAAGTTTATTAGGTAAAAGGAAAATGATAGTACATACTCCAGAGAAAGCATGGGCTTCTAGAGAGAAAGGGGCACGCCTAGGTGCCATTAAAATGGACATATATATGCTTTTGCATCTTTTAAAATTAGGTTTAGGATTAAATCAGGTTTACAACTTAAGTACAATCAAAAATTTACTACAAGAAAAGGCAACATGAGCTATTTTGTCTATTCTTATCCTAAAGAATGTCCTTGTATAAGTCAAATTGAAAGGTAATTTTATGGGGTGCAATGTTTAGACTTAGGAATGGAAGAGAGGTGCTAGGCATAGGCCAACAGCCAGACTGACAGACAAAATAACATAAACAATTACATTAAATCAGCAATTACTATTAACAGAAATCAATGAAAAAAAAAAAACTAAAACAACATATAACATAATTATATTAAATCAGAGTGCCCTCTTTAAATACTGGGATTTAAGTTAAACTTGTAGCATTTACTAATATGCAAACATACACACTTGTAGACAATACACATGACAATATAATTTCCAAAATATTTGTAACTTTTTATTTAGACATATCACTTGTTGTTAGGTGCTGTTGAGTTGGGTCCAACTCACAGCCACCCTACGTACAACAGAACAAAATGCTCCCCAACTCTGTGTGAGGCACACAATCCTTTTTATGTTTAAGCCCATTGTTGCAGACACTGTTTCAACCCATCTATTTTAGGGTCTTCCTTATCTTTGTTGACCTTCCACTCTCCCAAACATGATGTCTTTCTCCAGGGATTGGTCCGTTCTGACATGTCCAAAATATGTTAGATGCAGTCTAGCCATCATTGCTTCCAAGGAGAACTCTGATTAAATTTCAAAGATGGATCTGTTGGTTCTTTTTGCAGTCCATGGTATATTCAATATTTATCTCCAGCACCATAATTCAAAATCATCAGTTCTTCTCCTGTCTCCCTTATTCAACATCCGGCTTTCACAACTATATGATGCAAATGAAAATACCATGTCATAGGTACACCTTCCTCTTCAATGTGGCATATTTACTTTTCAACACTTTAAAGAGGTCTTTTGCAACAGCTTTGTGTCCTTTGATGCAATGCATCTTTTGATTTCTTGACTGCTTCTTTGGTGGCTGTTGATTGAAGAACTGAATAAAGCAAAATCTTGGACAACTTCAATCTTTTCTCTGTTTATCATGAAGTTGTTTATTGATCTAGCTGTAAGGATTTTTGTTTTGTTGATGTTGAGGTGCAATCCATACTGAAGGCTGTGTTCTTTGATTTGCATCAGAAAATGTTTCAAGTCCTCTTCACTTTCAACATTAGTCAGTTTTATTATTTTTATTATGGTATGAAGTAATTCTTAATTTTATATTTGTATTTTAAGGTATGAATCAAAGTATAAAATTTATATTTTACAGACAAAAGAACTTAATCTAACTTTATGAGGGCTCTTTTAAGCATATATCCAGTGGAAACTGAAAGATTAAAAGATGGGGTTTGTTTGAAGGTCTTAGGTGAAATCTTCCTTTAAAAACTATTAACAGAGGGGAAGATGTCTCTATAAATGACTTTGTCTTCCAAATGGAAATAAGAAAATGCTTTAAATATACAGGAATTTTCAATTTAGGGGATAGAAAAGAAATTAATTAAGGTTTTGGAAAGTGCCCTTCCCCAAAAAATCACTTTATTAGAAAAAAAATCTTAGGATCATCAAGTTGATAGGGCAATACTACAGAGAGGCACAGGGAGAGATAAGAGATCTAATCTTGGCTAGTCAAAAGAGCACCGAAATAAACTTCAAGGCAGAGGTTGTCATGGAAACTCTGGGGCTGGGTGGCACTGTTTTGGCCAGCCACCCCAGGAGCAGAAGTTTGAAGAGGCTTCCTGGAGAGATCTCCAGGGAGAAGGAAAAGTTCCTAAGACAAGCAGAAAGCATGGCTGCCAAGTCTATAGACAGCTTTGGTTAGATAAGCTGGCAAAATAGAAGTATAGCAGGGAGGAAAGCTCACCAACTTTGCTTCAGCTCTTGAAGGGGTCCCTGTTCATGGTTGCCAGAATATGACAGCAGGTTTAGAGGTGCTGTACTCAACAAATGTTACCACCTGCCCTGAAGAGTTTCCTTTGTCAGGACCTCCACTTAGGGGAGATGTTGGGGGTCCTTGGATCTATCACAAGAAAGAATTTTAGGATGAGTAAGAGACTGAAGCACTTTGAAGTTAATTGGATAAAGGAAAGGGATTGTGCATGGTCCAGAGCAAGTATGGACAGAGGGAGAGGGAGAAGGGGGGGGGGCCTGGGTGCCTTTACAACGGAGATATATATATATAGATAGATATAGATATATAGATATATGATTTTGTGTCTCTTTTTTAAAGTAGGATTAAGGATTAAATAAGATTTAAAAATTAAGTAGAGTCAAAAATTTACTACAAGAAAAGGCAACATGAGCTAGTTTATCTATTCTTATCCTAAAGAATTTCCTTGTGTAAGTTAAATTGTAAGGTGATTTTTGTAAGGGGTACAATGTAAATTGTAAGGGGTACAATGTTTAAACAGGGGTATGGGAGAGGGATGCTAGTAATGTTAATCTCAAAGGTTATAAGCATTGAGGACCTAAGTAAACATAGTCTATTTGTTGTTTCTGACACTCTTGTTTGAGAGTACCTAAGAAAATGAGAATTGTCTTCCCTTAGGCAATCTTTTTTTTTTTTTCAGTACTGGGGGATTGAACCCAGGGCCTCGCGCTTGCATGCTCTGCAAGTGCTGAACATCTGAGCTGCACCCCCAGCCCATTTTTTTAAACTTTTTTTGAGACAGGGTCTTGCCAAATTACGCAGACTGCCTCTGGTCTCAAACTGTGATCTTCCTTCCTCGGCCTCCCAAGCCTCTGGGATTACAGGCGTGCACCACCATGCCTGGCTCACTTAGGCAATCATTATGGATCTTGTCAGTTAGTTACTGACAATCCATGGGAGTTTTGAGCAGATTTCTTGAGTTAAAGCTGTTGATTCTCAGTTGGTGGGAAATGTCATCAGTTTCCAGAGTGAGAGGTTTTACTCTTTTCCCATGTTGCCTCAATTTTCTGTTTTTTTTAATCCTGTCTAGATCTGCTAACTTTAATTATAGTCCATAATCTGGTTTGGTGAGATTTTTAGGGAAGCACTAGTTTCTATGCAGGTAGTTCTCGAAGCAGCTTCTCTTCTTTTGATTGTGTTAGAATTTTCAGCTGATAAGACTCCGACCAGGTCCCAGAATGAATGAAACCTTTTTCTTCCCATGTCCCCCAATTTTCCCTGTCTTTCTATCCTACGTTGGTAATACTCTTTAATGTGAACATTCATGTCCTGAGCACCCACTCTGTATCTGGTTCCATCCTGCTTTTCAAGATAACACACTGATAAGTAGACAATGACAACACCATAGAATCACCCAGGGTATTTTTAAGACATATAATTCTTAGGCCCTGTTAAAAGACTTCCTGATTCAGTTAATCTAGGATGAAGCCTGGGTATCAGTATTTTTTAAAAAGCCCCAGGTGAGTCTGTCGCACAGCTAGGATGAAGTTTGCTCCAATATACCATAATAAGTGCTTCATTAGGGGGAAATATGTTGTTGTTAGGTGCCGTCGAGTCGTGTCTGACTCATAGCGAACCTCACAAGGTTTTCAATGACTTATTTCAGGATTGCCTCAGGAGTGGATTGCCACGTCCTTCTCCCATTTTTGTGGTGCTGGGAATCGAACTCTGGACCTCATAGACCGTAGAGCGGCGCTCTACCAACTGAGCTAAATCCCAGCCCCAGGGGAAATATAGGGGAGCCTAAGGAATGATGTGGGGAAAAAACACAGAATGAGGCTGATTTTGTTGTCATTGTTTATTTTTCAGTGCAAGGGACCCAACGCAGGGCCTCGTGTGTGTGCTAGGGAAGGGCTCTACCACTGATCTACACCCCAGCTCAAGAAGTTGTTTTTTAATACTTTATGTTGTTGTTTGGTTTTTTTGAGACAGGGTCTTGCTATGTAGACCAGGCTGGCCTGGAACTCACTATGCAGACCAGGCTGGCCTCAAACTTGTGAACTAGTGATCCTCCTGCCTCCTGAGTTGCTGGAATCACAGGCATGTGCCACTACTCCCAGCTACATATATAATCTCACCAATAGTGATGCCTATCACAGAAATAATAAAACACAGTACTCCTTATCAAAAATTCCATATGGTCAATTTATTCTCACAGAATCATTTAATTTACTTTTGTGAAACTCTTGTACTTATGGCCAACTAGTTGTTGCAATTGCTTAGCAAGTATAGTTCCAAAATGAATGTTGGCTAATATTTTTATTTATATTAGTAGTAAGATGAAAGTGAAATAGTAAAGACATGTGCCAGAACTTCACCAGTCAATGACACATATGACTTCTTTGTGGAATCAAATAATTGTTCCAATACTAGAAGAATATTTCCTCAATTTTTTGTGCTATTCACAATGTAATGGCTACTCACATAATACATTACAAGTGTAATCTGCATTAGCAAAATTTTTTCCTATTATTTTCTTAGTCTAGAGAGCGAATGAACAAAACAATAAATCAACCCGTGACTGGTAGCATTGGTACACCAATTTCAGTGGTATAATATACCCACAATGGTTGATTTTGAGCTACCAATATGAGCTACTACATGAGTGAGGAAAAGAGGAGAGAAGCATATATATTTAAATAATATTTCTACAAAACTGAATAGATATAAGTAATCTTGAACATAGAAAATAATAAAATATACTAAGATAATGAAAAATTGATGAGCTTTTTGGTTTATTGCAGTGCTATGGATTGAACCCAAGGCCTTGCTCATAATAGGCAAGGACTCTACCAATGTGCTGTGCCCCCAGCCCAAGGTTTGAATGTGACCTTTGCTTAGTTTATATAACTTAATTTTTAATAATGGCTATGTTAACTAGAGGCTTCAAGAGCTTTGAAAATAACAACTGACTTTAGAAACTGGCTCCAGATACCATTCCTATATCTAGTTATGTTGAATATATGAGTCTGGAATTGGACGTGATCTAAGTCATGTTATTAGAGTTTAGGGTGAAGCCCCAGTTCCCAGAATTAGGCTCATGTACCTCATTCTCAATATGCCAATTAAAGAAACAAGCAATCAGCCCCGCGCAGTGTCGCACACCTGTAACCCCAGCGGCTGGGGAGGCAGAGGCAGGAGGATTGCAAGTTCGAGACCAAAGGCAGTCTGTGTAATTTAGTGAAACCTTGTCTCAAAAAAGTGGAAAAAAAATGGGCTGGGGTGCAGCTCAGTGGTCCAGTACTTGCAAAGCATGCAAGCGTGAAGCCCTGGTTTCAACCCCCAGGACTGCAAAAAAAAAAAAAAAAAAAAAAAAAAAAAAAAAAAAAAAAAAAAAAAAAAAAAAAAAAGAAAAAGAAAGAAAAAAAAAACAAGTAATGACAGAGAAAGGAAATATAATCAATGTGCACATTGGGAAAAGGAACGGGTCCTGTGACCATAGTCCATCTTTAGGGAACTTATATGAGCTTTAGGTTTAAGTAGAGAAGGAGTGGGGGACAAGGGCAAGAGGTATGCATAATTAAGCAATCTTGCTCAGGAATTTTAGGAAGCTATTATTTGCTGTCAGCTGTCATCCCCAGAAGAGTTATTTCCTGTCTCTTGTCAAAGAGACGTTTATGGATAAAGTTTCCTGCATCCAAAATGGCTACAGGTTTAGGACAAAGGCTAGAGACTTTCAGATGACTTTTAGGGCTCTGGAATAAAATAATTGTGGATTCAAATGAGGATTTAATGCTTTTTAGTCAAGGCACTTTATAAGTGCCTATTGTAGTCATAGGTATAAATTTGGGAGTGGACAGTATGGACAATATTTAGAGCCATGACACTGGATGAAGATGGAAAGTTGGTTTAGATAGACAGGAGACACAAGGACAGCCCTTGGGAGTCCAACAGTCAGCATTAGAAAAATGAAGACATTAGGGAAATGAGAAGGAAGCAGAAGAAGAGACTGAAAAGGAATAGACAGAAGAGCAAAACACTTCAAAGAGTGTGATGTCATGGAGGCCAAGTGATAAATTTGTTCCAAGAGAGAAAGAGCAATTAACTGGTCAAATGCTGCTCATAAATCTAGGCAGACTAAGAATGAGAACTGAACATTGGGTTTAGCAATTTATCCTCTAACCAATGAAGAGAATTTATTATTAAAAACAACAACAGCATGTTCATTCCTCTTTGCTATTACACATGCTGGGATTTCTTTCCTTATCCGTTTTGGGCAGCTCCTTTTCTGCTTGCAGTCATTATCGGTCATGACCTCAATAGGAAATAGTTGACACACTCAGGTTGGGCTAATTTTATGAAGGTTTATTTACAAAGGGACTAATTTCAAATATGTCGGTGGGACATAAGGAAAGACAGGGCTAGTTCAGAAGCCTTCCTGAGCTATTAACATCCTTGACCTAAACAAGGTGGGGAGGAGAGATGACAGAAATTGGGAAGAATCCTGTACATCAAGCCATCTTGAAAAAAGATGTTACCTCAAAGGAGATTCACCACCAGCCTTGGGCAAACTTTCAGGGAAGTAGCTAGGGAATTTTAGGTTTCCAGTCCTGCTTCTTACCAGTCTCCTACAAGATTGGTGATGGTACCTAGGTGAAAACCAGAGAACAGAGGAGAAGTTTGATGCCATCAGTACAGGTTCAGTATATTGGGCAGATAGTGGGGTGGACAGTGTATCAAAAAGGCCAAACAGGGTATCCAACACACAAAACCCACCAAAAAATAACTTCTTAAAAGCTTGGCATGGTGGTACATGCCTGTAATCCCAGCACTTTGGAGGTTGAGGCAGGAGGAACACAGGTTCCAGGCCAGAGGCAGCCTGCGTAACTTAGCAAGACCCTGTCTCAAGATAAAAAATAAAAAATGGGCTGAGGGTGAAACTCAGTGATGAAGCACTTGCAAAGTATGTGCAAGGCTCTAGGTTCAACCCCCAAGTACTGAAAAGAAAAAAAGAAGATTACACACACCTACCCCTCTCTTTTTCCTGGAAAACCAGTTATTAAACATTTATTAGCATACTATGATCAGTGGCAGTGTGGGGAGGCAGCCTATCATTAATGCCTGTAGCCTGAGGAGCTCCTCCCTTTAGGGACCTCTACTCAGGTGGGACTCCTTTGCAGAAAATAATTTTAGGCTCAGTCAGAGAGAAATAAAGTTAGTGATTTGATTAATTAGGTTGAGGCAATATGTGCTTTAGATTTAAGCATGGGTTTTCAGAGAAAAAAAGAGATGGGTATGATAAGAATAAAGAAAAGAAAAGAATAATAGTACACATCTAAGGCATATGAAAGAAGTAAAAAAAAGTCTCATGCAGGATCAGGAAGTGGGGCCTGGGAATAGAGAGTTACTGAGGTAGAATAGTCATGAGGGAAATTGTTGTGCCACATGAATTTCAGCTAAGCCTCATGAATTTCATTTTCCTTAAGTCTCATTCTTCAAAAAGAATGGGTTCGGCTAGGTGGTACACACCTGTAATCCCAGTGACTCAGGAGGTGGAGCCAGGAGGATTTCAAGTTCAAAGTGAACAGCAACTGTGTAAATTTGGGAGATCTTTTGTCAAGTTACAAAGTAAAAAATCAGCTGGAGATGTAGCTCAGTAGTAGAGAGCTTGCAAAATAGGTGTGAGGCTGTGGGTTCAATCCCCAGTACTGGAAACAGAAAGGAAAAGAAAGAAAGGAAGGAAGGAAGGAAAGAAGGAAGGAAGGAAGGAAAGAAAGAAAAAAAAAGGAAGGAAGAAAGGAGGGCATGGTGCAGTGTCAGGGAGTGTTTTGTTCTGTTGTACATAGGGTCCCTATGAGTCAGATCCAAAATGACAACACCTGACAAGAATGCCTCATGGTTGCCAGGTGTGGTGATGCACACCTGTAATCCCAGCGGCTTGGGAGGCAGATGCAGGAGGATTTTTGAGACTCTGTCTCAAAAACTAAAAAAATGAGCTGGGCATGGTGGCGCATGCCTGTAATCCCAGCAGCTCGGGAGGTGGAGTCAGGAGGATCGCAAGTTCTAGACCAGAGGCAGTCTGTGTAATTTAGCGAGACCCTGTCTCAAAAAGTAAAAAAAATGGGCTGGGGGCTTAGTGGTCCAATACTTGCAAAGCATGCAGGCGCAAGGCCCTGGGTTCAACCCCCAGTACCACAAAAATAAATAAATTAATTAAATTAAAAAATGGGCTGGGGATGCAGCTCAGTGGTCCAGCACTTGCAGAGCATGTAAGCACGAGGCCCTGGGATCAACCCCCCATACTGCAAAAAAAAAAAAAAAAAAAAAAACCACCGAATGACACATGGTTTTAAACACCCGGTAGGAAAGTATAACCAAACATGGAGTAATTAATAATAATAGAAAACAAAAGACATTAAACCAAGATTTAAAATTAAATCTAAATACTATACTAGTTATTAATCTACTTATAAGGCACTAGTAAACGCAATGTTGAAGAGGCTGGGAAATTCCAACAGTCTGCATGCAGCCACACTTGTGACATCTTAACTACAGCCATAAAAATTTAGAATCCCAGAAAGTAAAATCAAGCCACTTTCTTAACTCTATACAAAAAAAGTACATTCTAAGAAAAAATTGGTAATGAGATTTTACCCAGATATCTCCTTTTAAATATGTAAATATCTTCTAATGTTTGCTAATACCACCACCTCAGGACAGATAGAGGTCTATTTATCCCACCCAGACCAAAAGAACAAAAATGTTGCCAAAACTTTATTCTCTAGAGTAAAACCTATTTTTCTAAGTCTCCACCCCCCCCCAAAAAAAAACATCCTAGAGAGGAAGTTGCCTACTACATCTGTGAACCATTAAGATAAAGCTTATTAATAATTGTAACCTTGCCTTTCTATGTATGTCAATATGCTTCTTAAAATCTTGGTTTCTTTCATTCTAGTAAACCTAATATACTCTAAATCAAGCTCTTTTCTAGGCTGGACACAATATACTAGAGATATTAATAAAGATGGGCTGGGATTTAGCTCAGTTGGTAGAGCACTGTTCTGCAATCTCTGAGGTCCTGAGTTCGATTCCCAGCACCGCAAAATGGGAGAAGGATGTGGCAACCCACTCCCAAGGCAATCCCAAAACAGTCAGCCATTGAAAACTCTATGAGGGTCACTATGAGTCAGACTCGACGGCACCTAACAACAACAACAACAATTAATAAAGATAACTATTAGATTTGGGGATTTTGTCTATCTCTAGCCCTTAAGTGATTGTGCTCCACAAACGCCTAGACTCTTACCAGATAATCAAAGATATAAGGAAGGATATTTTCAGATTTTGGATGAATACATCTGGATCACCCTTACCATAGGACAGCTCAATCAACTGGCTCCCCTTTTTTGGGAACAAAAAAAAACATTCTCTTGACCAATATAAAAATTTTACTTGATTACTAGGATGGATTCCTGCCACTAACTGTAATTCAACCATACTATTGATAGAAATGGATTGGTTTGCTACTGATTAGCCTTGGAGGCCTGGCATTATATGGCTTGCTCATAATAACACCAGATGGTTCTGTTATAAGAACCATTGGCCTTAGTTACTCCCAGGATGGATTGAAAGATGTACATTAAGATATCTTTGTGTACAAGGACACAGATAAAAACTATAGGACATCCTACAAACCTTCCCATTTTATAACATAGATGGACAAGATGTGTTTTTTATTGGTATGATCATTTGGCTTCTATTTGTATTCCCTCTATAGGGTTAGAAGATGTTATCTGACATATTAAGTTTCTCATTAAATTCACCCAAAAAGCTATAAATGATACTATACAGGAAATTTCTCTCCTTAACACAGGAGTCCAGATGATGAGAAAAGCTGTTTTACAAAATCAGATAACCCTTGATATTTTGACAGCAGCACAAGGGGAAATTTGTGCCATTATTAAAGTAAAATACTGTGTATATATACCTGCTAACTCAGAAAATATGTCTTCAGTTCTTCAAGATTTACATACCCAGATTAAATCCATGTCAGATTTTGCCTTATGTCTTAATGATTTGCTAACTTTTGGGTTTGCAGGCACCTCATGGTGGAAAAAATTCTATTCTTGACATTGATCTTAGGAGTAGGCATCACAATCTGCTGTATGCTTTACTGTTTTTGTGGTTTCATGTCTAGACTAATGACATTATCTCTTCCAGATTCTTACCAGATGATGATCCCCCAATCTAAAATTTTAGCTCCTCTCATACCCCCCTTAGATCAGACAAGTTGAGACTTTCGATCCCTGGACAGGTAGGGTTTATGCCCCTACTAAGGCTGAAGAAGATTCAAAAGTCAGATCTTCGGCCTTCATCAACCCTTAAGATTAAGGGATCTAAATTTAAGAGGGGGAAATCGAGGCTGGATAGAAAGACAGGGAAATTTTTGAGGCATGGGAAGGAAAGGGCTTTTCACCCTGGGGTCTGGTCTGTGTCTCACCAGCTGAAAATTCAATCAAAAGAAGCTGCAGAGAGAACTGCATGCATAAAAACTAGTGCTTCCCTAAAAAAATCTCACCAGACCAGATTATGGACTATAATTAAAATCAACAGACCTGTTGTTATTGTTGCTAACAGGCCTAGACAGGATAAAAAGAAAGAAAATTTGGGGGACACGGGAAAGAAGAAAAGCCCCTGACTCTAGCACCTGATAACATCTCCCATCAACTGAGAAACAACAGCTTTAACTCAAGTAATCTGGCTCACAACCTCCATGGGTTGTCAGTACCTAACTGACAAGATCAGTAAAGATTGCCTAAGTGGAGACAATTCTCATCTTCCTACAGGCTCTCAAGCAAGAAGGTCGAAAACAACAAATAGACTATGCGTACTTAAACCTTGAATATTTATGACTTTTGAGTTAAACATTACTAACATCCCTCTTCCATCCCCAAGCCTAAACACTACACCCCATAAAGTCACTTTACAATTTAACTTACACAAGGAAATTCTCTAGAAGAGAAATAGGTAAATTAGCTCATGTTCACTTTTCTTGTAGTAAATTTTTTTTGTGTGTGTGGTACTGGGGTTTGAACCCCAGTTGAACATGCTTTGCAAGTGCTGGACCACTGAACTGCACCTCCAGCCCTAATTTTTTTATTTTTATCTTTTTTAGTTTTTGAGACAGGGTCCTACTAAGTTACGCAGACTGCCTCTGGTCTTGAAGTTGCAATCCCCCTGCCTCTGCCTTCCAAACTGCTGGGATTACAGGCATGCGCCACCGCACCGAGCTTGTACTAAATTTTTGACTCTAATTTTTAAACCTAGTTTTAAAAAGGTACAAAATCATATATATATATATATATTATATATATATATAATATATATATATATATATAATATATATATCCATTGTAAAGGCACCCAGGTGTTCCTTTCTAGACACCTGCACTCACTCTGAGGCACATACTCTCTCTTTCCTTTACGTAATAAACTTTAAACTACTTCACTCTCTTACCGACTTGTCCTAAAATTCTTTTTGCAACAAAGCCAAAGATCTAGCATCTCTTGGAAGTCCTGAGAAGGGAAACTCCTCAGGGTAAGCCAGACAGCACCCTTAAGCCCACTGACAGTAAGATAGCCATCAGCAGGGAATATGAGGAAAGGGGTATTGAAAATTACTTCTGCCTTTCAGCCATGGTGGGTGAATCTGTCAACAGTGATGTAGCAGAGATGCAGTTCAGCATTGCTACTTAGTCTGAGGACTTCCCCTACTCACATTAATCCAGGTCCTTGGCTTCATCACAGAAAAAATTTCGGGGTGAGCCCAAAAATGAAATAAAGTTAGCGAATTCATTAGGTACTCACTGAAGAGTAAATGCAGGTGCTCCTAGAAAGAATCATACACGCTTAAGACTAAGCACAGGCACTCACAGAGAAAAGAATCATAGTACACATCCATGACATGTTGCTATTGTTAGGTGCCATGGAGTCAGTGTCTGACTCATAGCAACCCTATGTACAACAGACAAAACACTATTGTCCGTGCTTCTCTGCTATTCATAGGGTTTTTAATGGAAGATTGATTCTTTTCTTTGGGGAGGGAGGGGTTGCCAGGTCCTTCTCCCAAGCCTACAGCACCTGGTATTCCATCCAAGTACTAACCAGGCCCGACCTTGCTTAGCTTCCGAGATCTGATGGGATCAGACGCCACAGTGCTACAGCTGCAGGCTTCCACAACATGAGTGCAGCCCTTTTAAGAGAAGGGAACACATAGGCACATGTTCCTTCTAGTTTTATTTAACCTAGGGCAAGCCCCACGCGACATCAGTCCTGGGTGAGCAACTCTAGGTGTCTAATGTGACAAGAGCCTCAAGCTCCCCTGGAAAAGCCCTTGTTATGGATTAGGGAGATGCCAATAAAATAGAAATATCAAAAGAAAAAGTTTCATTGTTTAGGATTTAAAAGGCTAAGTAGAAACATTTTGGTACACCTTTTAGTTGAGAAACTTCCCTTTAGTAAAGTGAGATTATAAAATGGTTTAGGAGGTGCATTGTACAGGTTTACAGATAAGAAAAGAGTCACAAGGGAGTTGTTTGGCCATGTGCTGACTACAAACATGGCCCATACTCCTGTTTGGGAGGTTTTCAAAGAAGCACAGAATTATAGATGGTAATGTAAAGTTAAACTCAAAGGTCACATAGATTTTTACCCTAAGTATAGTTATTTTAAGATTTCCATTTGAAATCTCTCTCAAAATAATGTCTCTATGCAGATAGTCCTCCGAGAAGTTTTCCAGGTAGTTGTGTGGAAATTCTTGATTATCAGCTTCTGGAATTTAACCCAGATCCTGAGGTGAAATCTCTTTTCCTTTCTATGTCCCCTTAATTTTTTCTGTCTATCCTACCTCAAAGCCATGTGGGAAACAAATCTGTAAGGACATTGGAAAAACATTTTCTAATGGGCTCCACATCCTAATCCAAGCCAGTCAGCTGTTTTACAAAACAAAGACTTCAGCCTTAGGTCTTACTAGGTGCCCAGAACGGGTCCCCAGGGCTGTTGTCACACTGGCTGTGTCCTGGTTTGAGTAAGACTAGAGGGAACATGTGCCTGACCTCCCCTTGGCCTCCTCTCTTCCTTCTTCCAGGCAGCCATGTGCAGCCTCCCCTCCTCTGAGGCAGCTCCACATGAGCCTCCCCTTGTCTTGGGTGCACCATCTTCTCTATCTAAAGGACTCTTCTCTCTAGAAGCTTGCTTAACTCTTTGGGCCTTACCTTCCTTTAGCAAATAGAAATATCTTTATGCCAATTCACCCAGAGAACCAAGGTTTTTCCAAATTCATTTTCAGGTTTAGCTAAACTTGTCCAGGTGCCTCTCATTTTCCCCTGTAACTATTCCTTGAAGGGGTACTATCTTTTAATAAGGACCTGGGGTTTAGCTCAGTTGGTGGATTGCTGCTCTGTGTTCTCTGAGGCCCTGGGTTTGATTCCTAGCACAGCAAAAATGGAAAAAGGACCTGGCAGTCCACACTCAATACAATCTCAAAACAATCTGCCATTGAAAACTCTATGAACAGCAGAGAAGCACTGACATAATGCCAGGCATGGCACAATGTCAGGGAGTGTTTCGATCTGTTGTACATAGGATCACTATGAGTCGGACTTGATCTGATGGCACCTAACAACCAGAATCTTTTAATAAACCTTGTCTATCTCTCTCCTATAACTTCTGTGTCAGTTATAAATTCATCTATATGCTGAATATAAGAACTGAAGTTTTGCTGCCAGATTCCCCATATTTCCCTGGTAACATTTCATACTCTGTATCCACTCTATTGTTATTGTTGGGTGATGACAAGTTGGGTCAGACTCATAATGACCCTCATGGTGTTTTCTCCCTTTTTTTGTTCTCCCTTTATTGGTAAATGTTGGTGGGGTACAGAGTAATACAGCATTGGCTTTTTCCATTATGCAACTATTACATCACCTTTGGTTACACTCATGCATATTTGGGTTATGTTCCCGTATTTTCCCCATGTACCCATGAAGTTGCATTGTATACATGGAGATTACCCCCTTCCCCTTTATGCCTCTATATTGATTCTTCTCCCCATCCCACCTTCCACAATCTTCTCTTCCCTTTGCTAGTTCCCTCCCTCTTTTTTCTACTCTTCATATTGTCCCTTCTTTGCTAAGTTTAACTGTGAATTTTTATTTATCAACTTTTGTATAGGATTTTTTTTCCTTTAAGTAAGATTCAGCTCCCATACACGAGTAAGAAAATATGGTATTTCTCTTTTTGAGCTTGTGCGTCATAGTGTTTTCAATGGCTGTTTTGGGATTATTTTGGGAGTGGGCTGACACATCCTTCTCCCATTTTTGTGGTGCTGGGGACTGAATCCATGGCCTCAGAGAGGGGAGAGCAAGCACTCTACCAAGTGAGCTAAACCACAGCCCTACATCCACCATATTTGTTGTTGTTAGGTGCCGTCGAGTAATGTCCAACTCATAGCCACCCTCATAGAGTTTTCAATGGCTGACTGGTTCAGGACTGCTTTGGGAATGGATTGCCATGTCCTCCTCCCATTTTTGCCATGCTGAGAATCAAACCTGGAATCTCAGAGACTGTAGAGCTCTACCAACTGAGCTAAATCCCAGCCCTATATCCACCCTATTAGGAAATCCTTTTCCTCCACTTTTAAAATATATTCAGAATCCAACTACATTCTAATAGGAAATAGGATTTTCCCATGGGGCAAGGGTCCACAGACACAAGAGAAGACATTCTAACCTGTAGAGGAACATATTTACTGGGGCTAAGTAAAGAGGAGGAAAGGATGAGAAAAGAAGCTTCAGGGCAGCAGTTTGGGAAGGGAGGTAGATTGGGACTGCTGCCTCAAGCTGAGGTGAGGCTGGCGGTAATATAGGACTGGCAAGGCCATTATCTTATTGGCAGGAAAAGTTTCCTTGCAGGAAGGGGAGTCGAGAGTGAATTTGGGAGTTTGGGAGATTTGCCCTATCATGTTAGGTCATCAGGTGATCTCTGCCATCTCAGGACCTTGGATCTGGGTCAGGGGAGGGGCCCTCAATTCTCTTTCTTTCCACCACTCTATTGTCCACATGTGGATAATCACATAGCCTCCTAACTAGTCTCCTTATTTATTTCAGTATTGCAGACAAAATGACTCTGTTAAACTATAAACTGGAAATGTCACTCCCTGTGCAGGGAACATAGCTCAGTGGCACAGCACTTGCCTAGCACACACAGTCCCTGGGTTGTTCAATCCCAGGTACTAAAAGAGAGAGAGAGAGAGAGAGAGAGAGAGAGAGAGAGAGAGAAATGTCATTTCCCTCTTTATAACCCCTTAATGGCTTCCCATTTCACCTAGAGTCAAAGGCAAAGTCTTCACAATGGCTTATAAGACCCTGCAATATCTTCCTTCCCATCCCATTACCTCTCAAATGTCACTCCACTCCTGCCATACTGGCCTCTTTACTGTTCTTCAAACACATCCTGCATCTCACCTCAGGGCCTTTGCATTTGCTGTTTCCTTTACCTGGAATGGTCCCCTCCATTTTCCCTATTGTTTGCTCCCTTATTTTCTTTAGGTCTTTGCTCAAATCCTACTTTCTCAGTGAGGCTTACTGATCATTTGACTTAAAATTACAATCCCCCTCACCTACTACTACACTGTCCTCCCCTGCTTATCATCTGAAGTATTATATGTTGTGTACTATAAATTTTAGTTTTTATCCTTTCTCCTCTCACTAGAATGTAAGTTCAAGAATTTTTTGTCTTTTTGTCCATTACTAAATGATAAGTCCTTAAAACTGTTCCTTGTACCTAGTAGGCACACAACAATCTGTTGACAAACAAAAGCTTATGAGCATTTTAAATACCCCTAACTAATGTCTTTGAGTTTATTTTAGGAAAGAGGACTATGGGAGATCCAGGAGGGACTCTCCAACCCTTTCAAGTATTCAGCTGAGAATGGTGTGTGTATTTATCTGTGCCTGTGGGTCTCCTGTTTGCGCAGATGTGCCACCCAGAAATAACTGTGCTCTTTCCAAAACACCAAAAATTCACAGTAGGCTGAAAATAACATGACAAAATATACACCGTTGGCTAGAATCAACAGCATCTCATATCAGATTCTAGCATAGACAAGTAATAGAAGTCACTAGAAGGTTTAAATAAAAGTGAATATTTACTGAGCATCTAGTGTATGCCAGGAGGACACAAAAATGATTTAGATATAGACTGGCCCATCCTCAAGATGTTCCCAGTGTGGTGGGGGAGAAAGTCATAGAAAATGGCAACTACATGATATTATTCTCAGCCTGCTAAAAAAAAATAGTTACAAAAGCAGCAGAGAGGAGGGACTGATTAGGTGTAGTAGCAAAGGGTAGTGATATCTGAGCTGGGTTTTGAAGCATGACTAGGGGAGGAGGTGAGGACTTAAGAAAGAAACTTACAATTGAGAAACTTTTTTTTTTTTTTGAGACAATGTCTTGTTGTGCACCCCAGACTAGCTTCAAACTCAAAATCCTTCTGCCTCAGCATCCCAAGTACGGGGACTACAGGCGTGTACCACTATGCCTGGCTAACATTTCTCTATTAAGTTATCTCCCCTGCTTAGTAGAAATGCCTGCCTACCTAGATTTTAACAGCAAATAGCTTGGTCAAATTTATAAAACTCTTAGTTGTGTGAAGCAGAGTTTGAGAATTCCTAGTTATTGGGAATGAAGGAAACGCTGAGTAAAAGGGACCAGTGGCAGGAATGGAGACTAATGATTTCACAACGGCAGAGCAGGGAAGAGGAAACCACTTATTAGATATAAGACTGATCACAGGCTTAAGTACTCCCACAAGACAGAGGAAAGAAGGAAGTGGAAGGGCAAGGGCACGCACTTATGCCTTAGTCTTTGCCTAGAGCGCTCTTTCTTCTGTTCCCCTGCCTCTCTTAACAATGCTCCTAAAGAGAGAGGCCACACTCTGAAATCTGAAAACCAGGGATTGAATCTTATTAACTGCATCAACCTGTGTCCAGCTTCAGACCTGTACTCAACACAGCCTAGAGAGTGACTTGGGACTCCCTTCCCCATCTGGCCTCTGATGACCTCTTTAGACTCATCTGGCTCTCACACCCTTCTCACTCCAAATAGCCAAGTCCTCCTCTCAAGCCTGTCTCTCCCTGGGTAGTGACAATACCTGTCTTGTTCACTATTGCATAAGAGGTACCCAGAGTAGAACTCAACATAAAACAGGTACTCACAAAGTGTTCGTTGAGTGACTGCTGGAGCACTTAGCCTTTTCATTATACAAAATCTCCAGTTTACACAACTTCTCTCGCACCAGCCTGTGAGGTCCTGGAGGACCTAGCCTCATGTCTCACCTTTTGCAGGTGTCATAGAAGGTTTCTGAACCTGGGAAACACTGCCTTTAACTGTTGTCTCTTCCAGAGACAGAGACTTCTTGGCTCCTGTTGAGCCTCTGCCCAGTTAAGCCCCACATCCAGTGACTGATGAGGACAGGGGTATAAAGGCCTGGGTATCTTAGCTCATCAGCAGTCAGCTCCGATGGGCCATTCTAGCTCAGAGACCATAGCTCCAGAGTCCCTGTTGGTCACCCATGACTGTCCTTGGGCCTGCAAGAGCTCTCTACTTCTCCCTCTGCCACCCCCTTCTCTCTTCTCCCTTCCTCAGGTGTTGCTCCAAAAGTGCTCCCTCCTAAACTTCCTGCACTTCAGTCTCCATGTCAGATCTTCCCTAGGACTTGAACCTGCAGCAGGTCCTTGGAGCTCTCACTTCCAGGCAACATTCATTTATTCACTCAAAGTTTGTAGGCATTACTTGGTTGTCCAAAGTGTTTCACATCCATTTTTCTGTCCTGACACAGAACTCCCATTTTTCACTGACTGAGTTGATCAGAAAGGAAGCTAGCCTCATTAAGCAGGCGAAGAAACTGAGGCCAATAACTGGCCTAAGGCTAAGCACTCTCTAAAAGCTGAGCGCTTAGACCCAGATTTTGGCCTCCCTCTCCCTACCTAACAACAACAAAACAACAACTTCCTACCAACTTGTGCATCCTAGGGCAAGAGGGGGGCCTCAACGAAGCGAAGTGAATCATGCCGTCAGTGGTCAGAATCCTGAAACCATGGCTCTGGGGTCTGGGGCAGGCGGGCGGAGTCCGGTGCTCCCGCGAACAACTGGGGAAACTGAGGTCCAGAGTCGGGAGATACACCCCTGTGAAGAACAGGAAGGGGGCGCGTCCTGGCCCGCGGGCCGCCTCCTCCCGCCCCCCACGCCGGGTCTCTCGCCGCGTCTGTGCCCTCACGACGCCGCCACCTTGGAAGCGAGTCATGGTGGTGGCCCAGGCGGCGGCGGCGTGGCTGCTCCTATGGGCTGCGGCCTGCGCGCAGCGCGAGCAGGACTTCTACGACTTCAAGGCGGTCAACATCCGGGGCAAGTTGGTGTCGCTGGAGAAGTACCGCGGCTCGGTGAGTGGCAGCCACCGCGGCGCCGCCCGGCGCCGCCCCGGAGCGGCCTGCTGGGCGCCCGCCGCCAGCGACCCCCGGGCGCCGCGCCCCTCCCGTCCTGCGCGCAGGGCGCGCGGCAGCCGGGTCCGGGGACCCCACCTTGGCCGTGCAGCCCCGCCCGGGCGCGGCGTCTCCAGACCCCGCACTCGCTCAGTCCTGCAGCTACGTGGCACAGCCCAGGCGCGCTGACCTCACTACCCCAGCCTTTGGGCAGCGGGTCTGGACCTAGCCGAACGTTGCAGAGATGAACTGTACAGTACAGAGAGTTATCATTTCAGATGCACGGGATCCTTACATCCACCATCCTTTAGAGAGAACACTGAGGCCCTGAGAGTGAAGGCATTTGCACAAGGCCACACAGCCCTAGAAAGTGCCAGAGGCCGAAAGATAACCGCACACCTGCATCCGTGGTCCTGTCTGGACTTCTCAGAAGGCAATTGGGCTCAGATGGCTAGAGTAATCCTAGCGAACTGACCCGTCCTTACCAAAAAGGAATCCCAGCTTCAAGAGGACTTCAGACAGGAAATGTCTCAGGGTTGTGACTTTGAAACAAGAGATTATTCATTAATTCATTGATCATTATTCAGCACCAACTGTATACCTGGTACTAGGCCAGATCCTGGGAATATAGTGGTGAGCAAAACAGACAAATTTTCACTTTAATAATGCTCACGTGGGGGACGAAAAAGACAATAAACAAGGAACTGAGAAATGAATAAGGTAATTCCCAATGATAGTAAGTGCTAAGGCAAAAGTAGAGCTCGGATTTACAGTTACTAAGAGGTAGACTTAGAATTTGAACCCAGGCCATCCAACTCCAGAGTCCACGCCCTTAATTGCTAAATTCAAAGGGAAACCAGGGAGAAATCAGTCCAGGGAAGCTGTAAATGGTCATCTGCGTTAACCTAAGCTAGGTCTGCTACTTGGGCAATATGCTCATTCATTCATCTGCAAACATTTGCTAGATCCTACTAAATGCCTGGGGATTGGGTTTAGCCCAGTAGGTAGAGTGCTGCTCTGTGCTCTCTGAGGCCCTGGGTTTGATTCCCAGCACTGCAAAAGTGGGAGAAAGATGTGGCAGCCCACTTCCAAAAAACAATCCCTAAAACAGTCAACATTTGAAAACTTTATGAGTAGCAGAGCACTGGCATAGTGCCTGGCATGGCCCAATGTTGGGCAGTGTTTTGTTCTGTTGTACATACAGTCACTATGAGTCAGACTTAGTGGCACCTAATAGCAACAACATAAACTCATCTGAGTGTGTATCTGTGCTTGTATATGTATACATGTAAATTAGCTGGGTGTATTTGGGTTTGTCTGTGTTTTACTCTTTAAGGACCAAGCTTTTTGGTTGGAACTAGAAACAAGCTTTCCCAGTTTGTAAAAGAATAGGTGGACATACATGATGTTGGTTAAAAGTAAGCAACCTTGAGAGGCACTGTGCTCAGGCCTGTAATCCCAGCTACTCAGAAGACTGAAGCAGGAGGGTCTTTAGTTCAAGGCCAGAGGTAACCTGAACAATTTAGTGAGACACAAAAGAAAAAATTATAAAGGTGCATCTCAGTGGTATAGCACTTGCCTAGCATTTGCAAGGCTCTGGATTCAACCCCCGCCCAGTACTGTGAAAAATAAATAAAATTTTAAAAAGTAAAAAGGGGTAGGGGTGCTGTTTAGTGGTAGAGCACTTGCCTAGCATGAGTGAGGCAATCCCCAAGTACTGAAGGAAAAAAAAAAAAAGAAAAAGAAAAAGAAAAGCAACCTTTAATGCTGTCATTGCCCTGGGATACAGCAGGGCAGAGGGTAGGGTCGGAACTGGGGAAGGGAGTTAAGAGTCCCTGTTTCTCACCACCCCAGGCAATGTATGACATATGCTGACCACAAATGGAGGAGGTTGTTCTAACAACTTATGGCCCTAGGGAATGGGTCTTTCCTCATTTGGTAAAGGTGGGGTGGAGGAGTTACAACTCAGTGGTTTAGTCACTTAGCCCAGTGGTTCTGAGCTTTATATTTATTGCCTAAAGCCTTTAATAACATTAAAGATTAGTGATCAAAGGAAGTGATATTTTGACCCAGGCGTGTTGGCACACTCCTGTAATCCCAGCATATGGGAGGCTGAGGCAGGAGGATCACCATGAGTGTGTGACCAGCCTAGGCTACAGAGGGAAAAAAAAGGTGGGGGGGAAAGAAAGGAAGAAAGAAGAAAAGAAAGGAAGGAAAGAAAGAAAGGGAGGGAGGGAAGGAAGGAAGGAAGGAAAGGAGGGAAAGAAAGAGAGAAGGCAGGAAGGAAGGAAGGAAGGAAGGAAGGAGGGAAGGAAGAGAGAAAGGAAGGAAGAAAGAATTTGTTTGCTGGATGGGAAGGAGACAGAGATTGTTTTGGGGTCCATTGGATCATTTTATCAAGAAAACCTGTGTCTGTCTAAGTACCCATGCAGGTGATTGTGGATGTGTGCACACCATTCATTCAGCAGACACTTATTGAGACTTTCCACATGGCAGGCCCAGAGATGATATGGACACAGCTCCTGCCCTCAGGAGGTTCCCATTGTAGAAGGGAGACTGACACATATCCAGGCAACTCCAGTGTAGAGTAATGTGTGCTAGCTGACTGAGCCAAACATTGAACCCAGGTGTGTCTTTGTCCCCTCCCCATCATCTCCTTATGTGTTCCCCAGTGTGAATGCCTCTCTGGGAATGTGCTGTGTGGATGTACTTGTGACCATGTGTGCTACTTGCTAATGTGTCATGTTAGGTGCGGTCGAGTCAGTATCCAACTCATAGTGACCCTCTGTACAACAGGGGAAACACTATTGTTAGTGCTTCTCTGCTGTTCATAGGGTTTTCAATGGCAGATTGATTTTTGGGAGGGGGTTGCCAGGTCCTTCTCCCAGCCTACAGCTTCTGGTGTTCCCAGGCGGTCTCCCATGCAGGTACTAACCAGGCCCGACCCTGCTTAGCTTCTGAGATCTGATGGGATCGGATTCCACAAGGCTACGGCTGCAGGCTAATGTGTCATAGGACACATATATTGTGTATTTACACTCACAGATGCTCATGTATATGTGCACACATGTCTATAAGCCCCTACATCATTTACTTCATATGTGCCTGAGAGCATGTGTTGGTGTATATGCAAGGGCATTGTACACATATTTACACATGTACCTAGTATTCTTGACATGTGAGGGAGCATTGACTATTGAGGGGAATCACATATGTGGGCATGTCAGGGCATGTACAAGTGCATGCCTCTTCACTGGATTGTGTCTATATCTGGGCTTTGTTTTGTTTTGTTTTTGTCATGCAGGTGTCCCTGGTGGTGAACGTGGCTAGTGAGTGCGGCTTCACAGACCAGCATTACAGAGCCCTGCAGCAGCTGCAGCGGGACCTGGGTCCTCACCACTTCAATGTGCTTGCCTTCCCCTGCAACCAGTTTGGCCAACAGGAACCGGACAGCAACCGGGAGATCGAGAGCTTTGCCCGCCGCACCTACAGTGTCTCTTTCCCCATGTTTAGCAAAGTTGCAGTTGTTGGCACTGGTGCCCATCCTGCCTTCAAGTACCTAGCCCGTGAGTCTATCCCTTCTTCCCCTCACCTTCCCTCAGGTGGTTGAGGCTGTGGCTCCCTGGGCAGCAGAAACCACTGACTAGCTGGGTAACCTTCCCCTTCCTGACCCTCTCAGGAGGGTTGATGTTTTATTCCACCACCAATCTTCCAGGACAGAGAGGGCAGGCCTGAGCTACGGGGATACCTGCCCAATAATATCTCCACTGCCTCACAGCTCTCCCTCAGAATCCCTCCTAAGGATTTCCTGGGATCCTGTTTTCACTTGCAGGGGGTCCTAGAAGGAGACTGACCTCCAGGCTTCAGTCAGTGTGGATTAGTTGAGCTTATGAACTTAGGGTGGTGAAACCAAGGGACAGACTTGGTTTGGTGACATCATATGCCTGGAGACAGCTGACCAAGATGCTGATAGGGGTCCACTGTCCTGAGTCAGAGGCAAAGTCTATAGGCCATCGGAGAGAAACCTTCTGTGCTAAATACCAGATCTTAATGCTTCAGAAGTAGATCCCTTCACCAGCCCAGAAGCCTTAGAGCCACAAATAGGATCATGGGCCAAGTTTGTCATTATGATCTTGTTTCCTCCCTCAGGCCTTTCTTCTTTGGGGGCTCCATTTTTGCCTTGTCTCACTCCATGCTTCTGGTTGCCTTTGTATGCTTCACCCCCATGCCACTCCATAACTCACTCACCTGGAGGAGCAAATAAGAAGCAGCAGTGTAGCAAACAAAAGCTCCCTTAACAAGGCAGATTTGCATTTCGCTCCTTGGGACAATCTTGTTAGGTGCCATCAAGTCAGGTCTGACTCATAGAGACCCTATGTACAACAGAACGAAACATTTGCCACACTGTGCCATGCCCAGCACTGTGTCGGTGCTTCTCTGCTATTCATAAGGTTTTCAGTGGTGGATCGTTTCAGGAGTGGATTGCCAGGTCCTTCTCCCAAGTCCATGAACTAACATTTGAAAACCATTAGGATTTAATTAGAGAATAAACTACAGATCAGGAGTGTTTAACCTTTTGGCTTCCTTGAGCTTCATCGAGTAAAAAGGAATTGTCTGGGGCCACACATAAATTATATAATATAGTTAGTGCATATATGTGATAAGGGAAGTCACAAAGAAATGCTAATTTTACCACAATTAATGTTTTATAATTTAAATACGCGTGAAATTCAAACATTATAGAAGTAGAAGATGTATGTGTATATATGCTTGTTTGTATTTGCAGAATCAGGAATAAAGGTGTCAAAGAATATGCATCACAATTTTTTAAAAAAAAGGAAAGAAAATGACAAAAACACATTGATGTTAAAAGATTTTGTCAGGCATGGTGGTCAACACCTATAATCCCAGTACTTGGGAGGCTGAGGCAGGAGGATTGATGCAAACTCAAGGCCAACCAGATCTACATAGTGAGTTCTAAGCCAGCCTGGACTACTTAGTAAAACCATGTCTCAAAAAAAAAACAAACAAGCAACAACAACAACCACAAAGATGATTTTGTAGGGCCGGATTACTAGCTGTCCTAGGCCACATTGTGCCTGTGGTCCACGAGTTGAACATACCTCAGATTATTTGGGAGAAGGACCTGGAAACCCACTCCCAAAAATCAATCCACCATTAAAAACCCTATGAATAGCAGAGAAGCACTGACAGCAGTTGTTTCGCCTGTTGTACATAGGGTTGCTATGAGTCGGGTACCGACTCAAAGGCACCTTAACAACAACAACAACAACAACAGATTGTTTGGTGTTTGAGGTCATTAATAGAGAAGAATTTGATACTGGCTTATCAAGCACTTCACAGAATCCTAAAGCACTCATTCTCAACTTTGATATCACATTGGAATCTCATGGAGAGCTTTTAAAAAGTATTATTGCCTGAGTTTTTCCCCCAGTGATTCTGCCTTAAGTGTCTGGAGTATGGACTGGGCAGCAGGAGTACACCCATTGTGGAATTCCAGGAGAGGGTACACAGAGAAGCACACTTGGTTCTTCTTCTTCCTTTTTCTCTAGAGACTTCTGGAAAGGAGCCCACCTGGAACTTCTGGAAGTACTTAGTGTCCCCAGATGGAAAGGTGATGGGGGCTTGGGACCCAACTGTGTCAGTGGAGGAGATCAGGCCCCATATCACAGAAGAGGTGATGAAGCTCATACTGCGGAAGCGAGAAGACTTATGATCATGTCCCTTTTTCTCCCAGTACCCCATCCCCCACCTATGTGCCTCTGACCAAAGCAAATTCAAGTGGTGCTACACAGGGAGAGACCCACTGCTTCTCTTTCCTTTACTCTTATCTCACGCTCTACCACTCTTGTAGGGGAAAAATTCTAGTACTTTGAGTATTTGAATCATAGAGCAACCAATAAGAACTCCTGGCCAGTAAGAGTTCTTAACAGTGAATTACCAGCAAGTAAGAACCTCCAGCCAGTGGATACAGATGGCAAATAGAAGGATGTCCAGCAATAATCTCCTACCTAGGCAGGCCTCTGTAAGATGGTGCCAATTCCTACCTCACAGGGCCGTTGTGAGGATTAGGATGGACTATTCTATGAAAGTGCCTAGGGCAGTGCTAACCAAATAGGAAGCCTTCAATAAATGTTTTTTTGCATATAAACCAAAAAATGACTTGTGATCAATGAAAACTTGCAGCCAACATGGATCTTCAGCCAATGGAAATCTAGGTCAAACACATACTTGTCATTGTTGCCTTCCTCTGTGTGTTACTTTTTAAGTATAAAAGATGTAAGTTCCTGGGCTGGGGGTGTAGCTCAGTGGGAGAGGGCTTGCCTAGCATGTGCAAGGCCCTGGGTTCAATTTCAATCCCCAGGTGAGAGAGAGAGAGAGAGAGAGAGAGAGAGAGAGAGAGAGAGAGAAAGGTCAAGCACAGTGGTGCACCCGTGATCCCAGTGACTCAGGAGGTAGAAGCCTGGAGGCAAGAGGGTCACAAATTCAAGGCCAGAGGCAGCCTGTGTAACTTAGTGAGACTGTTTCAAGATAAAAAATAAAAAAGTAGCTAGGGGTGCAGCTCAGTGGTAGAGTGCTTCCAAAGTATGTGCAAGGCCCTGGCTTCAACCCCCTAGTATTGCAATAAATAAACAAACAAACAAATAAATAAAGATAGAAAAAAATGCAAGTTTCTTGTAAAAATCCAAATAATACAGACTGAAATAGAAGTGAAAATCTCCCCCTAGTTTTCTGTACTCTCACTGCCTAGAAGTAAACACTATTAGCAATTTGGTAGAAAGACTTCCAGTCCCCTCTTTTTTTGTGTGGTATTGAGAGGCTAATCCTGGGGCCTCACACATGTTTTGCAAGTGCTCTGCCACTGAGCTATACACCCCAGCCGCTTTTTTTATTTTTTAAATTCAGACAAGTTCTTGCTAAATTATACAGGCTAGCATTGAACCTGTGATCTTCTTGGTTCTGCCTCCTGAGTTTCTGGGGTTACAGGGATGCTCCACCACAGCTGGCTTTTTTTTTTTTTTTTTAATCAGGCCAATCATTAATGCCCAATAAAAATTTACTTACCAAAAGTATACTACAGTTAAAAAAATAGGCAAAAGATATGAATAGGTAATTCATAGAATACAGATAGCCAAATAAGGCTATGGAAAGATGTCCAGCCTAGCTGGGCATGGGTGGTGCATGCCTGTAATCCTAGCACTCAGGAGGCTAAAACAGGAAGACCAATGTCTGAGCTACAGAGCAAGACCCTGTCTCAAAAAACCAAGGGGGGAAAAAAAGGAAAGAAACTTTATTTAAATTGGGAAGATTTTTGGTGTTGTTTTGTTTTGTTTTGCATTATGGGGACCTGAACCCAGGGCCTTGCACATACTTTGTAAGTTCTCTACCACTGAGCTGCATCCCAGCCCCTTTTTAATTTTTTATCTTGAGACAAGGTCTCTTGCTAAATTACCCAGGTTGCCTCTGTCTTCAAAATTGTGATCCTGCTGCTTCTGCCTCCCACATCATCGGAATTACAGGCATGCCACAATGTCTGGCCTGGAAAGATGTTTTAAACGATAATGCTCGTTTGTAAGGATGTAGAGAAAGATGTAGTCACATAAACTGTTAATAGAACAGTAAACTGGAACAAGATTTGAGGGTGATTTGGTGTTAACTTTTGAAAGAAAATGTTCATACCTTTTGATCCCTCATTTCCCTTTCTAGAAAGAAGACTAAACTGTGTGTTTGTACATAGGAACAATAGTATATAACGATACTGTTCAGACTAGTGAAAACTTGAATGCAACCCATAATGTCCACCAGTGTGGGTCTGGTAATTCATCAAGGCACAAATCCAAATGATACACTAATACAGTTGTTAAAATGAACAAGTTAGATCTATATATGCTACCACAGAAAGTTGTCCAAAATCAAGCTGGGCATGGTGGCACAGGCCTGTAATCCAAGCACTTGGGAAACGAAGGTGGGAAGATCTCAAGTTCAAGGCTAAACTGGACAACATGATGAGAAAGAAAGAAAAAAGCAGAGAGAGAGAGAGAGAAAGAAAGAGAAAGAGAGAGAAAGAGAGAGAGAGAGAGGGAGAAGGAGAGAAAGGGAAGAAGGAAGCAGGGAGAAAAGAAAGGAAGGAAGGAAATAGAAGAGAGGAGAAAAGAGGAAAGAAAAAGGAAAGAAAAGAAAGGAGAGAGAGGGAGGAAAGAAGGAAGGAAAGTAGATTGTCTACAAGTGAAAAAAAAGATCAAATTATAAAGCAGAATGAACACATGGACACACATACACACAAAAAAGTAGGAATAATATTTTTATTAAAAATTTACAGTGTTTAACCAGGTGTGGTAGCTCACGCCTATAATCCCAGCACTCAGAAGGCTGTGGCAGGAGGATTAAAGCGAGTTCAAGGCCAGTCTGGTCTACATAGTTCCAGGACAGCTTGGGCTACACAGCAAGAACCTGTCTCAAAAATTTTTTTTACAGTGTTAGTGAAAGGGAGAAGTGGTAGTTGTCTGTCAGGGGGATAGTGTGGGATAACAGGAGTTATTTTCTTTGTTAGAGTTTCATTGTTTGTTTGTTGTGTAGTACTGGTGGGTTGAACCTAGGGCTTCACACATGATAGGCAAGTGAGCTACCACTGGACTGCATCCCTAGCCCATTTTTTTTTTTTTATCTTGAGACAGCGTCTTGCTAAATCACACAGGTTGCCTCTGGACTTGAACCTGCGATCCTCCTGCCTCTGCCTCCTGAGTCACTGGGATTACAGGTGTGAGCCACTGAGCCTGGCCAAGTATTTCTTTAATGTTTGAATTTTGTAATATATATATATATATATGTATATATATATGTATATATATTTCACTTTTGTATAACTATCAGAAGAGGCAGCTAAGTACAAGGTGATGGACAAAGTTACTGATTAGTCACTTCCCACATAGATTCTTCTAGAAGTCTGGAGACTCAGATTCAAGTCTTGGCTGTATCCCAGACTCAGAGACTGAGAAAATTGTCCTATCTCTACTCTCCTCTTTTCCCATGGGTCAATGATAGGGTGATCTGTGCTCACAGCCCTCACAGTTCCCTCAGTGGTCCTCAAAAGCTGCCCAGAGTAAAGTGAAGGCTCTTTGTGGGCTGATCATCACCCCAGCTGTTGAAGCCTTCAGCCTGCCCTCATACCCTACTCCAAGCTCTGCTCTGCATCTGCTTGTGTCCACAGGCACACATTATGAAACCCAGCTATCTCAAAAATGTTTGTAATGGCTTCTTGGGACTGCATTCCCCTGAGCTACCTCCCTCCATCTATATCCATTGTCTGACCACTGTTTATATTTATGCCTTACTTCACTCTGCTCACCGAGACCATCCCTTAGTTCCTTAGAGGTGAAATCCAGTGGACATCTCTCTGACCTTATCCTGTTTAACCTCTCAGCCATGTCTGACATGGCTGATAATGCTCTTTATCCTTGACCCATTCTCTTCCCTTGAATTTCCTGCCACTGTCTTCTCTTAGTTTTCCCCCCAGTTCTGAGTGCTCCTTCCTTTTCAGTGTCTGGTGATATTTCTTCCTCCTCTACCCAGCCCTTCCCTGCTGCTCCTTCTTGGGGTTCTAGCCTGGCCCCTTTTCGTACTCCATATGTTCTTCACAACCATCTCATTTTTTTCTCATGGTTTTGACCACTATGTATGTCCTGATGACACCTAAGTCTATAGATACTCTCAATACACCCTTGTATCTGTGTTGGACTCATGGCCATCTGCCTACTGAGCATCTCTACGCACACCTTAATTCAACAGTCCAGAGCTAAATTCCTTACCTCTTCCTGACATACCCACTCTTCTTCCCACCCAGGCTTTGCACCCTGATAGAGAAAATTGAGCTGTGAAGATACCCAGACGTGAGAGAACACTCTGATCTGCTGGGAGCAAGTTTATTGGGAGCAAACAAAGGGGCAGAGGAGGGAAAATCCACTTGGGCAGTACTGCATTTGAAGGGAGGATGGGGTAGGCTGCTGCTGTTGCGGCAAGCTGAATAAGGCCAGAGGTTTTATAGGGCTGGCAGTGCATGGGTGAGAAGCAAAGGTGCAGGAAGTTTCTTTGAATAAAAAGCGAGAGAGGAGAGAGAACTGTTAGGTCATTTCTGTCCAGCCACCTGGTCTGACCTTGGGGCCAGTTTGTTTTGAATGTCCTGCCACCTGTTTTTGGGTATCATTCTGACCTTGGGGCCTTATCTGTATTGCTCTTTATTCTGTCACACCCCTTATGCTTCCCTTTCATATGCAATTCACTCCTGGATCACTTACTTATCACTGAGTAAAGCAATCCTCTCTTTTGCACAGTGTGTAGCCATTAGCAGATTAAACTGGATTAAGTGAGAAGTATTTTGAGCACCACCTCCATGCCTGTCCCTAACTAGTCTCTAACTACACACCAAAGATAAGCAAGCCATTTCCCCAGAAGCTTTGAGTCCAGCTGAGGGTTTCATAGTCCCAATTAGACCTGCATTCCTATTAGATTTCACTATATTTCTGCTAGTTCCAATTCCCTCTAACATATGCAAGAATTCCTTAACAAAACGGTCACATTAAATTCTATCAACTGTCACCTCAGTCATTGGTTAACCAATATCTGCTAACATCTTGATTTTAAATTAATTCCTTGGTTATCAGCAAGCATTTGAGTAGTTAATATTTGGTTATCTACTAATACCTTGATTATCTCCTCTTAACAGTTTGCTTATAAGCCAAATACTTTACTGTTAGGTTATATCTCAGCACATAATAGTTTAGCTATTTGCTAAGTCTTAATTATTAATCATGTCTACAGCCATACCTCCCTGGTATCCAATCTCATCAGATCTCAGAAGCTAAGCAGGGTCAAGCTTGGTTAGTACTTGGATGAGAGACTGCCTGCAAATACCAGGTGCTATAGGATTGGGAGAAGGACCTGGCAGACCAGTCCTGAAACAATCAGTTATCAAAAACCCTATGAATAGCAGAGAAGCACTGACGGTGTCGGGTAGTGTTTCATTCTGTTGTACATAAGGTCACTATGAGTTGGACCCAACTTGATGGCACCTAACAACAAAAACAACAATTATTAATCAGTATTTTAGTTAGTTCTTAAATCTTATTACTGATATTTTAGGTATGTGCCACTATTTTAGAGTATAGTAGTCCTCCTTTATTCACAATACTATTGAGTGGATGCCTGAAACTGAATATAGTACCAAACATATATATATATATATATATATATATATATATGCACATATATATGTATATGACACAATGTTTTTAATACATTCATATTTACAATAAAGTTTACTTATGAATTAAGCACAGTAAGAGGTTAATATCAATAGCTAATAATAAAATATAATAATTATAACAATATTATTGTTTGCTGTTGTTAGTTGCCGTCAAGTCGTTGTCCTACTCATAGCAACTCTGTGTACAACAGTATTGTTAGTACTTCACTGCTATTCAATGGCTGATTATTTTTTGGGAGTGGGTTGCCAGGTCCTTCTCCCAAGCCTATAGCACCTGGTATTCCCAGATGGTCTCCCATTCAAGTACTAACCATGCCCGACATTGCTTAACTTCTGAGATCTGATGGGATCAGATGCCACAGTGCTATGGCTGCAGGCCTATAGCATGGATATGTTGGACAGAAGGATGATTCACATCTGGGACAGGATGAACCAAGATGGCTCAAGATTTCACCATCCTACTCAGAATAGCAATTTAAAACAGTTTATTTCTGGAATATTCCATTAATATTTTCAGACCACAGTTGACCATGGGTAACTAATGTAGGAAAAAATTGGGAGGAAATTGGCAAAAACTCCCAAACTGGGAAAATGGCGCTTGAATATCTGGTTTTTAAGTTAGAAATCTAGGGAAAATGAAAGTAACTTGGTTGCACGTTTGTACAAAACCCTTCCTGATTGGACAATTGGACTGAAAGCTGATTGGCTCATGCCATTCCATGAGCGAACTACATAAAGAGTTGTGCTGCGGCAGCTGGACTTCTTTTTTGGCACGGCCTTTTTGGCATCCCTTTCTGCGCCTTCTCGCCTGTTCCTGCCCGGACCACAGATGAGGAAGCGCCTCTCCTGCTGCTCTCCCCCGGACCTTTGGTGAGGAAATAATGCTCTCCTGTTGCAATCCTCAACAAGGAAAGGAACCTGCTCTCCGTCTGACCACTGAGGAAGCAACAGCTGTCTCCTCCTGACCACCGAGATGACCAACACAGGTGTTTGCCCCTGGAAGGCAAAAGCGCCTGAGGCTTTTCCTTTCTCCCGTCTCCTCCGGGGCCCCGAGGGCCGCAGGAGTCTGTGCCCCTCACCTGAGGGTCTTGAGTGAATTGTGTTTAGTATCTGTGTGCGCGGTGGTGCAGCCCCTCTGAACCTCCAGGCTGGACCGGGAGGCGCGTGCCCCACATAGATTTGGCGCCCAAACAGGGACCCAACAACTAAAACTGGAAAGTGACCACAGGTAAGAAGGGACTACTGTAGACTAGAAGCCAGAGATCACTGATTACAAGATTGAGGGGGTCATTGATGGCTACAGATATGATAAAGAGCTTTGTCTTTCACTGAGCTCTCCTTTCACCTCCAGATGATTCTCTTTTAATGCCAACCAGTCCCAGGTAAGCCTGCAGCCATAGCCCTGTGGAATCCGATCCCGGCAGATCTCGGAAGCTAAGCAGGGCCGGGCCTGGTTAGTACCTGGATGGGAGACTGCCTGGGAACACCAGGTGCTACAGGCTTTGGAGAAGGACCTGGCAACCCCCTCCCAAAAATCAATCTGCCATTGAAAACCCTATGCACAGCAGAGAAGCACTGACAATAGTGTTTCCCCTGTTGTACAGAGGGTCGCTATGAGTTGGATACTGACTTGACGGCACCTAACAACAACAGTCCCAGGTAAAAAGAGTAAGGAGAGTCCCACCCTAATTACTTATTTGCATTTCCAAGTTGGGCTGGAAGCTGTAGGGAAGGAGGTGGGACTATGAGGGGACTCCTTGGTGTGTTATGGTTGGAAGGGACATTTACTCATCAACAAATATTTCATGAGCACTATTTATGTGTTAGGCTCTTACTGGGTTCTGAGGGGATATCCGTGAACAAAACAGGCATGTTCTCAGCAGCATGGCCTTTAAAGACTAGTGGGAAAAACAAACATTATACAAATAATTATACCAATTATTTTATCATTACAATTATGATGAACACTAAGAAGAAGAACACGGAGCCATACACATGTCTACAAGTAGCATTTGACCCATTCTGCGATTTAGAGAAAACTTCCCTGAGGAATGACATTGAAGCTAAGAGTTGAAATTTTAAAAAGAATTAGTCATGGAGAAAATGTTAGGAATTCCTAAACAGATAGAGTAGCTTGGGCAAAAGCCCTAAGGAAGGAAGATGCTGGACATGATGGAGTCAACGCTGCCTGGAGCCAAGTGATAAGAAGGGCTAGAGGGGTAGGCTGGGGCCAGTTCATATAGATCCTTTGATCTAAGTGAAAAATGGTAGTTACCTGACTCAGCATGACACAGCCTGTCTTCTGTTTATGTAGGATGACTATCCTTATAGTCCCAAATCTGAAGGTCAGAAGTGAACCTTAGGCCAGAGGAAGACATTGCACCATTGGCAGACAGGAATTGTCTGGAAGACAGGTCACTCCTGAGACATCTGTGAAAGCAGGCAGACCTGAAAAGTCTTAGCTCCAACAAGGCCAGCCTGGGGGTTGCTTGCCAAGACCTCAATCCCTAAATATCACCTGCTTTCACCCATTACGGGACCCTATTGCAGTAATTATATTACATATGGTCCAAAGTCCACAGTTAGACAGCTTCCTCTCTTCCCCTCATATTTAGAACCTACATCTTCACCTGTGGTTTGTATCACTTAGGATAGAGATTTGCCTATTCTAATAAGAACCTAAAGTAAACACGGTAGTTTACTATGAAAAAGAAAAGGAAGCTTATTTCCATCTTATGTGAAAGCCAGACCTTTACTCTCTTATGAATTCATCAGGAACTTAGGCGGATGGCTCTGCCATCCTCAGAATGTTGCCAAGATAGCTGGTCCAAGATACTCTAAAATAGCTGATCATCTCAGTCATATTCCTTTAAGGTTAATAAATCACATCCTACCTTTTGGAACTTAGTCACATAGCCACATCCAGATCACTGGAACATAAAATTTTTATTCTGTATGGCCACATACCCAGATGAAAACTGGGGGTTCCATTAACACAGAAGAGGAGAACAGTTATTGAGGGGGCAGGTACAAGTAGTTATCTCCACTCCAAACCTTAACATCTTTCAAATCTCTCCCCTGACTTTCTTTCTGCTTCTTCCTAAGTCAAATAGTCTTGATTTTAAAATGTGTTTACTGCGGGTTGCTGCTATAGCAACCAAATCTCTATCCCAACAAAGGTGGAAGAAGCAACAGCAGAGGGCTAAGAAGGGCCCAAAGGACATGTGGGGTTTATCAGCCTTCCAGCTCAATTCCTTGGCCCCAACTTCTTGTTGTTGTTAGGTGCCTTTGAGTTGGGTCTGACTCATAACGACCCTAATAGGACTTTCAATGGCTGATTGTTTCAGGATTGTTTTTGGAAGTGGACTGCCACATCTTTTTCCCATTTTTGCAGTGCTGGGGATCAAACCCAGGTCCTCAGAAAGTGCAGAGCAGCACTCTACCCACTGAGGTAAACCCTAGCCCTTGGCCCCCAACTACCTCCTCCAATTCATCCTTCACATTGCAAGCTGAATGATGTTCTAAAAAATCCGTCCAATCACATCACCTGTCTGTTCCACTGGGCCTCAACTCCAAACTACCTGCTGGGTTCTTCTATTTCTTCCTCCCATTGCACAGTGGAAATTCTTTCCCTTGCTGTGACATGTCTGTGTGCTTTATCTCTATTGTATTCTTTGAGTATAGCAAACACCTGGCCCATAGTGGGTATTCAAAATGCATTTGTTGACTGACTGCCCTCATTGTCATTTTCCATGTCTGTTTCTGAATGTCCTTGTACCAGCTCAAAACCTCCTGGGAGTGGGTTGACCATTCTCACTGAGATAGGAAAGCCCATTCAGAAGACCTCTTCCTCTTAATCCCTTAGAATATGAGCGCTCTCCCCTAGTGCTATGACCAGTTCAGCCCTGCACATCATTCTCCAGAGGGAGTCTAAGCGCCTCAAGAGACCTGGTATTAGTGTCAGTTGCATAAGATAAACTTAAAATTTAAAAATATTCACAGCTGCTGGGTGCGGTGGCACATTCCTGTAATCCCAGCAGCTCAGGAGGCGGAGGCAGGAGGATCGCAAGTTCGAGACTAGAGGCAGTCTGTGTAATTTGGCGAGATCCTGTCTCAAAAAAAAAGTTTAAAAATGGGCTGGAGGTACAGCTCAGTGGTCCAGCACTTGCAGAGCATGCAGGCGCGAGGCCCTGGGTTCAACCCCCAGTACAGGGAAAAAAAAAAAAAAAAAAAAATTCACAGTTTATCTGAAATCCAAATTTAATTTTTACTTTTTGCTTGTTTGCTTGGTTTTTTTGTTTGTTTCGTTTTTACAGTACTAAGGAGCTGAATCCAAGGCCTTGCACATGCTACGCAAGGCCTCCACCACTGAGCTGCACCTACAGCCCCCTTTTAATTTTTTAACTTGAAACAGGGTCTCACTAAGTCATGTAAGCTGCCTCTGACTTCAAACTTCAATCCTCCTGCCTCAGCCTCTGGAGTTTCTGGGATTATAGGTGTGTGCCATGACACCCAGCTTCATCCTATATTTTATCTGATAATCCTAATGCAAGGTTGAGAACCACGGAGTAGGGAGTTGAACTAGATAGACTATAGGAAACAAAGATTCCAAGATTCTTCTAATTTGCCTTGTTCCTCCCAATGAAAGCAAAAACTCTTCTCAGGACATTCTGGTCTAGAGTATTGCAGACTAGTTCTTCTATTTAGCATCTGGTGGCTCACATCTCACCCCTCCTTAGCATCAAGTGGCTCATGGGCAAAGTACAACACTTCTCTAGGACTCAGAGTCCTTGGTAGGACATGGAGATAATAGAAGCACACACCTCTTAGGCTTATTGAGATGATTAATGAAAATATACCCATAAAGCACTCAACACAGTGCTTCATACATAGTAACTATTTAGTAATTAATAGATCTTTTTATGGTTATTTAGATATTACCATTGGCTCAGTTGGTAGGGTGCTGCTCTGAGCTCTCTGAGGCCCTGGGTTCAATCCTCAGCACCACAAAAATGGGAGAAAGATCTGGCAATCCACTCAAGAAACAATCCCGAAAAAATCAGCCATTGAAAACCCTATTAGGGTCACCATGAATCAGACACAACTCAATGGCATCTAACAACAGATAGAAATACAAATACATATTAATTGATTTTTGTTGTTGCCATTTTTGTAGTTTTGAGACAGGGTGTCTCTGTGTAGCCCAGGCTGGCCTTAGACTCTGGAGCCTCCTGCCTCAGCTTCTTGAGTAGCTTAGGGTACAGGTGTGAGCCATGGCATCTGACCTATTAATTTTTAACAAAGATGTCAATTTAATTTAGTGTGAAAGGATAATCCCTTCAAGGGATGATTTGGGAACAACTGGATATCCACATGTAAAAAGTTAACTTTGATCTTTGCAAAAATTAACTCAAAATCAGGGATTCAACCCCATGAAAATTGGTTTCAGGTTCAGGTGTGGGTTCAATATGTTAAAATTTAGTGTTTGAACTGGGTTTGGTGGATGATGCCCATAATCCCAGCACTCAGGAGGCTAAAACAGGAGGATTGATGTGAGTTTGAGGCTAGTCTGGTCTACATAATGAGTTGTAGGCCAGTCTGGGCTACACAGAAAGACCCTGCACCCTCCCCCCCCAGAAAAAAAGGAGTGTTTGGGTTTGGTTCCAGTTCAGGTTTAAATCATTTGTGTGGATAGCAGGGCTTCAAACTGAACTCAAGCCTGAACCCTGAACCTGTTCTGATTCAAGTAGTTTTAAAACTTTTTCTGAATGAACCCAATGAAAAATTGCGTTTGAGTTCAGCTTTTAATATTTATTTGTTTGTTTTGTATCATTAGCTATTAAAAAATTAGAAAAAATTATTCATCTAGATACACATAGAATTAAAAATTTAAACCTGAACCCAAATTGAACCTGAACTCTCTAAATTTTAACATATTGCACCTGTACCTGAACCTGAATACAAGTTTTCGTGGGTGCTCAAAATAGATCAGAGACAAATACAAAAGCTAAAACTATAAAACTTCTGGAAGAAAACATAAAAGAAAAGCTTTGTGATCTTGGGCTAGACAAAGATTTGTTGTTGCTGTTGTTGTTGTTGTTGTTTGAGATACAATATATAAAGCATTAACCTTAACAGAAAAAAGTAATACAGTAGACTTAATCAAAATTAAAATTTTTTGCTTTGCAAAAGACACATTCCCCGCCCCCCAGGATTGAGGGTTTGAACCCAGAGCGTGGTGCATGCTAGGCAAGTGCTCTACCGCTGAGCTACATTTCCACCTGCCCCTCTTTTTATGAAACAAGGTCTGGCTAAATTGTTGAGGCCTCCTCTGGCCTCAAACTCGCAATCTCTTTGCTTTAGCTTCCAGAGTTACTGAAATTACAGGTGTGTACAAGTGTGCCTGGGTCAAAAAACACCTTTAAGAAAATGAAAAGGCAGGGCATGGACTGGGAAAAATATTTACAACAATATATTGATAAATAATTTGTAGAGCCAAGGGTGGTGGCCCATGCCTGTAATCCCAGGATTTGGGATGCTGAGGCAGGAGGATCGACCTGAGTTCGAGGCCAATCTGATCTATATATTTGCAGGACAGCATGGGCTACACAATGAGACTCTTATCTCAAAGAAAAAATAAAAGGATTTATATCCAAGAATATATAAGAATTGTTATAGCTCAATGCAATCCCTATCAAATTTCAATGTTTTTTGTTTTTTATTTTTTATTTTTGACAGTACTTAGAGGTTGAACCTAGGGCCTCACACATACTTTGTAAGTGCACAGAGTTGTACCCGCAGATTTTTTTAAAAAAATTTTATCCTCAGACAGGGTCTCACTAAATTATGAAGGCTGCTTCTGGCCTCAAACTTGCTACCCTCCTGCTTCCACCTTTCGATATTGTTGTTGTTAGGAGCTGTCAGTCGTGTCCAACTCATATAGGGTTTTCAATGGCTGATTGTTTCAGGATTGTCTCCCGAGAGGATTGCCACATCCTTCCCCCATTTTTGCAGTGCTGAGAATTGAACTTGGGACTTCAGAGACCGCAGAGTGGCGCTCTACCAACTGAGCTAAACCCCAACCCCTTTTGATATTATCTGATTTTAAACTACATTACAGAACTATAGAAATGAAAATTGTGTGGTGCTGGCATAAAAACAGGCACATCAACTAATAGAATAGAACAGAAGCCTGGAAATGAACCCATGTATTTTGTTCAACTGTTTGTTTACTGACATATACACACATAATAGGACAAGGACAATAGGCCAAGAACACATAATAGGAAAAGGACAGTCTGTTCAATAAAGGGTGTTGGGAAAACTGGATAGCCACATGCACGAGATTGAAACTGGACCCTTATCTCATATAATATACAAAAATCAATTCAAAATGAAGATAACACAACTGAAACTATAAAACTACTGGAAGAAAACCTAAGAGGAAAACTATATGACATTGGTTTAGGAAATGATTCTATAGATTTGACCCCAAAAGCTCACACAACAAAAGCAAAAAGAGAAAAAAATGAAATTATACCAAACTAAAAACTTGTACACTGCAAAGGAAACAGTTAACAGAGTACAGAGACAACCTACTAATTGGGAGAAAATATTTGCAAACCATGTATCCGATAGGGAGTTATATCCAAAGTATATAAGGGATTCAAAGAATTCAATAGCAAGAAAATAAATAACCCAATTAAAAAATGGGCAAAAGACCTGAAAAGACATTTCTCAAAGACAATCTTCAAATGACCAATAAATATAAGAAAAAAAACTCAACTTTACTAATCATTGGGGAAATGCAAATTAAAACCACAATGAGATATTACCTCAGACCTATCAGAATAGATATTATCAAAAAGACAAAATATAGTAAATGTCGATGAGAATATAGAGAAAAAGAAAACTTGTACACTACTGGTGCGAATGTAAATTAATACAGCCATTATGGAAAACCATACAGACATTCCTCAAAAAACTAAAAATAGTATTAGCATCTGATTCAGCAATTCCACTTTGGTATATAGCCTAAAGATTTTGAAATCATATGTCAAAGAGATATGTGCACTCCTGTGTTCATTTCAACATTATTCACAATAGCCAAGTCATGAAATAAACCTAAGTGTCTATCAATAGATGAACAGATAAAGAAAATGTGGTCTATACACACAATGAAGTGATAGCCTTAGAAAAGAAGGAAAGTCTGGTGCCAGGCATGATGGTATGTACTTGTAATCCCAGCAGGAGGCTACGGTTAGAGTGTTTGAAGCCAATCTGGTCTACATAGTGAGTTCCAGGACAGCCTAAACTATACAGCAAGACTCTCTCAAAATAATAATAATAATAATAATAATAATAATAATAATTAATAATGAAAATAAGTAAATAAAAATACAATACAATAAAACAAGACAAACCATCAAACTCAGTTAGGTGCCATGGCACATACCTGTAATCCCAGTAACTTGGGAGGCTGAGGCAGGAGGATTGCAAGTTTGAGGCCATAGAAAACCTGTGAAACTTAGCCAGACTCTGTCTCAAAATAAAATATAAAATAGAGGCTGAGCCAGGTGTGGTGGTGCATGCCTGTAAACCCAGCGGTTCAGGAGGCCGAGGCAGGAGGATTGCAAGTTCGAGACCAGAGGCAATCTAGCAAGACCGTGCCTCAAAAACTAAAAAAAAAAAAAAAAAAAAAAGGGCTGGGGTGCAGCTCAATGGTACAGCACCTGCAAAGCATGCAAACGTGAGGCCCTGGGTTCAACCCCCAGTACCGCAAAAAAAAAAGATGCTGAGGGTGCAGCTAAGTGGTAGAGCATTATGCCTTGTTTCATGACAATCTGAGTTCAACCTTTGAGTACCAGGGGGGTGGGGGAAGACAATCAAGAAGCAGAGAGTAGGGTGGTGGTTGTCAGAAGTTGGGGAGTGAGATGTTGGTCACAGGGTACAAAGTTTCAGTTAGACAAGAGAAATGTTTTCTGAGATCTATTGCATAGCATGGTGACTACTGTTAATAATGTATATTTCAAGTTTGCTAAGCTAGTACATTTCACCCTCATGTGTCTGTCAGCTTGTCGTGCTATGGGGGCTGTGTGTTGCTGTGAGCCTGGAAGCTATGCCACCACTATCTCAGATACCAGCAGGACCACCCATGGTGGAAAGGTTTCAGCTTAGCTTCCAGACTAATACAGACTAGGGAGAAGGACCTAGCAGCTCACCCCCAACATAATTAGCCATTGAAAACCCTATGAGTAGTAGAAAAGCACTGTCAAACATAATGCTCGAAAATGAGCTCCCTAGGATGAAAGACATTTAAGAAACGACTGGGGAAGCATTGCCTCCTCAAAATAGAGTTGACCTTAATGACAGGAATGGAGTAAAGCCTCTGGGACCTCCTTTTGCCGATGTGGTATGACTCAAAATGGGAAGAAACATAGTGGCTGCAACAATGGGCTCAAACACAAAGAGATCATGTGCATGGCACAGTGTTGAGCAATATTTCATTCTGTTGTACATAGGGTTGCTGAGTTGGATCCAACTCGACGGCATCTAATAATAGTATGACAAGCTGACAGACAAGTGGGAGCCATTTCCCTGAACCTCCCTGAAATTTACTAACTCCTGTTGTCTTACAGGGCTGGGATTTAGCTCAGTGGGTAGAGCACTGCGCTGCAGTCTCTGAGGCCCCGAGTTCAATTCCCAGCACCACAAAAATGGGAGAAGGGCCTGGCAATCCACTCCCAAGGCAATCCCGAAGCACTCAGCCATTGAAAACCCTATGAGGGTCGCTATGAGTCGGATACTGACTCGACGGCACCTAACAACAACAACATTGTCTTACAATCTATACCCACAGAAGCAGCAGTCAAGAAATTAAAAGATGCATTGCATTGGGAAAAGCTGTTGCAAAATTTTTTTTAAGTATTGTGAAGTAAAGATGTCTCATTGAAGACCAAAGTGTCCTTGACTCCAGCCATATTTTCAGTTGCATTATATGCTTGTGAAAGCTGGACAATGAATAAGGGAGACAGGAGAAGAATTGATGCTTTTGAATTATGGTGCTGGAAGTGAATATTGAAAATACTAAGGACTGCGTTAGGTATTTTGGACAAGTTGTCAGAAGGGACCAATCCCTGGAGAAGGACATCATGTTTGGGAGAGTGGCAGGTCAATGAATAAAAGGAAAACCCTCAATTAGATGAATTGACATAGTGGCTACAACAATGGACTTAAATTTAAAGAAGATCGTTTGCATGGCACAATGTTGGGGTGTGTTTTGTCTGTTGTACCTAGAGTTGCTATGAGTTGGATCTGACTTGGCACCTAACAACAACATCATTATCAGCAATAAAAAATAGAAGGAAACTGGGGATTCTGGTGCACTCCTGTAATCTCAATGTCTCAGGAGGTAGAGGCATGGAATGGCAAATTTAAGGACAGAGGCAGCCTATCTAATTTAATGAGAGGCTGTTTCAAGATAAAAAAGGCTGGGGATGAGGCTCAGTGGTAGAGTGCTTGGTAAAGCATGTATGAGGCCCTGTGTTCAACTTCCTAGTACCGCTCAAAAGGAAAAAAAAAAAAAAAAGAAAGAAAGGAAAATAAATGTCCAAAAGAATGCATAAATCACCAAATCATCATGTATATAAAATGGGAAAGTATATAGCAGCAAAAATGAATAAACTAGATAAAGCACATGCATCAGTATAGACAAAATTTACAAACATAAAGCTGAGTGATAAACCAACTTCCAGAAGAATACCTGCAGTATGATGCCGTGTGTGTTTTGTTTGTTTGTGGTATTGAGGGGCTGAATCCAGGGCCTCACAGGTATTTTCTGCATGTGCTCTACCAGTGGACTGCACCCCTAGCTCCTTTTAAATTTTTTATCTTGAGACAGGATCTTGCTAAATTATACAAGCTGCCTCTGACCTCCAAGCTGTGATTCTCCTCCCTCTCTCTCCAGAGTCGGTGGGATTATAGGTGTGAGCCATGGCGCCCAGCTTGATGCTGTGTATTTAAATTGTAATCACAGGCAAAGTAGTTCCACACATTGCTCAAAGATCCAAAAATACGTGACAGCATATATGAGCGTGGGGATGATAAATTCAGAAAAGCAGTTGCTTTGGGGGGAGTTGGGAGGATACAGTGAATTTCAAACTGGTTTGATTTTCTTTCTTTCTTTTTTAAATTTCTTAAACTGAGTGGAGGCTAGGAATGTAGCTTAGTGGTAGAGCGCTTGGCTAGTACACCTGAGGCCCCCATTTAGATCCCCATGCACCGCAATAAAGAATAAAATAGGAAGCTTGTTTTAAACTGTGTGTGTGTGTGTGTGTGTGTGTGTGTGTGTGTGTGTGTGTGTGTTACATAGATGGGGAGAGTTCCTTATTCCTTATTCTTTTAGTGTTGTGCATCTTAAAGAGTGTGTGGTAGAACAAACAGCAAACCAACAAAAACCTATAATAAAGGGTGGCTACTGAGAGTAGGAAAGAGCCTGGCTGGTATCAGAGCTAGGCTGCAGTCTCCATTCCCCCCATTTGATGTTCCCCGAGGCTAGGTCACCTGTTTTCTCATAATGAGACAGGCCTCATTCTGGAAGAGAAGGGAAAGAATCCTTCTTTCCTCAGCTGGCACTCAGAGGAACTTGATGCATATCCGTGTCTTTCCTTTGTTTCACCAGCTGCTGGGAACCGCTGTCTGGTTCCCGAGCTAGGGGGCGGCGTGGCTTCGATGGCCAAGTCCACGCTATCTGGCAGGCGCAGCTTGGGCAGCTGGGGAAGTGGAGAGCCGCTGCTTGAGCTCCGCCCACACCAGAAGCCAGAGACCCGCCCCAACCACACAAAGCGGCCGAGCCTAGGTACCAGTCCCAGGCTTTCTGTGTGTGTGACTTAGGGTGCTGTATGATTTTGAGCTCAATCGGCAACTCCACCAGTGCCCCTGGGTTGTTAACCTCCCTTGACTTCGGCCATCTCCCTGAACAGCTGCCTGCAGGGAGAAGGTATTTCTTTCCCTACCCTTCTTGGGGGAAGGGGCTTCCAGAGCACAGCGGTCAAAGTCCATAACGCATTGTTCTGAATACTGCGCAGAAGGGGCTTCCAGTAAGGTCTTGCCCAGTACCAGGCTTCAAGCTCCTTCATCTGGAGTAATCTTAGCTAGTGTCCTAATATCCAGAGGGACAGTGATCAGCCCAATGTCACCCAGCGAGCGGCTGGAACTTACTACTTGTATATCCTTGAGCAAATTACTTGACCTCTATAGGTTTTCCTTTTCCTATCCATAAAGGGTGCATAATTTGTGTGTGTGTGTGTGTGTGTGTGTGTGTGTGTGTACCTAGAAGACTCCATACCAAAGTGTTAATAGATATTTCTATGTGGTGAGATTGTGGGTGGTTTTTCTTTTGGTTTATCTGTATTTTCAGATTTGTTGCTTTATAACAAGTATGAGAGAGTAGTATTACAAACCTCCATGTGTCTGTCAGCTTGTGCTGTGGGGGCTTGAGTGTTGCTGTGATAGTGAAGGCTATGCCACTGGTGTTTCAGATACCAGCAGGGCCACCATGGTATACAGATTTCAGCTGAGCTTCCAGTCTAATACAGACTAGAGAGAAGGACCTGGGTAGTGCACTCCCGAAGCAGCTGTTGTTGTTGTTAGGTGCCATTGAGTCATGTGCAACTCAGCAACCCTCATAGGGTTTTCAATGGCTGATTGTCTCTGGATTGTTTTGGGAATGAGCTGCCATGTCCTTCTCCCATTTTTGCAGTGCTAGGGATCCAACCCAGGGCCTCAGAGACCACAAAGCAGTACTCTACCAACTGAGCTAAACCCTAGCCCCCAGAAACAACCATTGACAATACTATGAATAGTAGAGTTGTTGTTGTTAGGTGCTGTCCAGTCAGATCCAACTCATAGTGAAACTACCTGACACTGTGCCATGCCTGGCACTATTGTCAGTGCTTCTCTGCTATTCATAGGGTTTTCAATGGCAGGAGTGGGCTGCCAGGTCCTACTCCCATTTTTGCACTGCTGATGATCAAATCCAGGGCCCCAGAGAATACAGAGTGGCACTCTACCAACTGAGCTAAACCTCAGCCCATGAATAGCAGAGAAGCATTGTCAAATATAGTGCCAGGAAATGAGCCCCTCAGGCTGGAAGTCATTTAAGGAACTACTAGGGAAGAATTGCCCCTTCAAAGTAGAGTTGATCTTAATGACAGGAATGGAATAAAGTCCCTAGGACCTCCTTTTGCTGATGTGACACTACTCAAAATGAGAACAAACATAGTGGCTGCAACAACAGGCTCAAACATAAAAAGATCATGTACATGGCACAGTGTTGGGTAGTGTTTTGTTCTGTTGTACATAGGGTCACTATAAGTTGGATCTGATCCAATGGCGTTTAACAACAACAGTAAGTACTACACAGTATTGTTGTGAGGATTAAAAGGGACAATGAAAAGCAGAGAGCACAATTTCTAGTTCACAGTTTGTCCTTCATAAGTGTGGGTTCTCCCTGGCCACCTTTCCCTCCTGTACTTTCTTTCCTTTCTGGTGTTGGGGTTCTGGTCCCCAGACTTTAGTTGGGGAGGGAGGAGGAATTGTGGTACACGACTGTGACCAGTTACTATCTGTGTGGCTTTTGCGTAAATCACTTCCTGACTTTCAGCTACTTTGCAAAATGGGAAGACTCACACCTACCTCAAAGAACTTTGTAAGGACTATATGATACAAGGGATGTGAAACTGCCTAGAACATTGTAGGTTTGCAATAAATGTCTAAAGGAGAACATAATGAAGGAACATAATGGACATAATGAAGTAACAAGCATTAAAGGAGGAGCCAGACCAGAAAACTAGGGGATTTTAACATAAGATTCATGGAGCCCAAGGGGTTGTTGGGTGGAATGCAAAGGGTTCATGAACTTGGATGGGAAAAAATACATTATTTTTATCACTAAACTCTAACTGGACTTTAGCATGTCTTTCTATTATCCATGTAAGCAACAACCAACCAACCAACCAACCAAAAAACAAAACAAAAACCCCATAGCAGTGTTAGTAGTATCTATGTTTTTGTCACCAAGAGAAATAACAGATATTTTCATATTGAATTCTAGTAGACACCTCAGAGTAGTTTATTTTCACTTACCATCTCACACTTATAGTAGTTAAAATACTCATCTCTAGTTTTTATTATTTAACACCCTTTAAAAAGAAAGACTAGCTGGGGAATGGCACATGCCTATGATCCCAGTGACTGAAGATGCTAGGCAAGTTTGAAGCCAGAGGCAGCTTGTGGAGCTTAACAAGACCTTGTCTCAAAAATTTTTTAAAAACCAATAATTTAAAAAAGGGCTAGGGAGCTGGGCACAGTGGCACATACCTGTAACCCCAGAAATTCAGGAGGTGGAGGCAGGGGAATCACAAGTTTAAGACAAGAGGCAGCCTGCACAACTTAGCAAGACCCTATCTCAAGATAAAAAATTTTAAAAGGGGCTGGAGGTGGCGTAGCTCAATGGTAGAGCACTTGCAAAGTATGTACAAGGCCCGGAGTTCAGCCCCTAGTACCAAGAAAAGAATAAATAAATAAATAAAATAAATAAATGGACAAGCTCACAATTCAATATAATTGGCAGCATTTGTAATCCTAAATAATTTATTTTTTTGCAGTTAATAACATCATTATAAATAGAGTTCCATAGGTTTCATCAAAATCCAAAGGGAGCCAGGCATGGTGGTGCATGTCTGTAATCTGAGCATTTGTGAGGCTGAGGTAGGCAGATTGCAAATTTGAACCCAACATGAGCTACATAGTGAAACCCTTTCTCAAACAAACAAACAAACAAACAAAACATCCAAAGGGAACTCTTGGCTAGACAGACATGGGTATTAGTCCTGCCTGGGCCATTGATCACTGTGTGACATTGTGCTTATTTTTTCTCTCAGGCACAATCATCCCTTGGGCTTAGTGGGAGGAACAAGTTAATTCTTGGCTGGAAAAGAGTTTGGGAAATTGTCTTCACAGTTTTGCCAAAAGCCAGAACAGAATGTTTTCTTTTCCAGCTGATCTCCACATCTACAGGAGTCTTCTCTCCTCAAAGCATTGCTCTCCTTTACTCTCCTAACAAATAGAAGCCAAAGTGCACCTTCCTTAGAGTAAATCATCCAGCTCCCAGTCAGCAGAGATCCACAGCTCAGGGAAGGGTTCTCCTGGATAATAATCACAATTCCAATTTTGTTTTATTTATTTTTTTGTTTTGTTTTATTTGAGGGCCTAGGGATCGATCCTGGAGTCTATAGCATACTAGGTAAACGCTCAAGCACTAAGGTACATCCCTAGACCAAAGGTAAAGCTTTGTTTTATTTTGTGGAATTTTGGTTTGGTTTTGTTTTGTTTTCTCTCTCTCTCTCTTTTCTTTTCTTTTTTTTTTTTTTCTTTCCCTTTTTTTGTTTTTTTGTTTTTTTGTTTTTTTTGTTTTTTTGTTTTTTGAGATGAGGTCTGTGTTCCCCAGGATGGCCTTGAACTCTAGGGCCCAAGCCCCAACCTCTTGCCTCAGCTTCCTGAATAGTTGGGACTACAGGCACATGCCACTGTGCCCAGATCCCTGCAGTTTTTATATTTGACCTTACAGGAACTCTTGAGGACATTATCCCCTCAAAACCCATTCGTGCTCCCTCAGATGGTGTACATCTCTATCCACAGTCTCTCCATTTCCCCTTTCACTGCCCTGTCCTGTGTAGGTCTGTCTGATTCTTCCACAGAACTGTGCATTTCTCAAGGGCACACCCAGATCAGATCATTTTCAGGGGCCTCCAGGGCCCAGATCAGAGTTATGACACCCATCAGCTGCTATAGAGCTGGCCTAGAGGAAAACAAAGAATCTGAAGCAGAGAGAGAAAAGCAGGGAAGGAGTAGAGCTGGGCTAGAGCCCAGATCCTTTGATACCCATGATGCATCCTCCACATCTACCCATCCAAAGCCAAAGGGGAGGAATTAGGGGTGCCAAGGGAGCATGTTAACTACTTCCTATTCTGTCCATTGCTACCAAAAATGTAGAGAGCTCATTCCTGAAGGAACTCTGCCATGAAATTCTTAAAGATCTCTTATCTTCTCCGAGTATGTTGGGGGAAAACTAAGGCTCTAAAGGCACCTTCCGTGTGTGGTTCTCTGGTGCTTGTGATCTGAGAGTAACTTCTGAACATAGATCTGCTGGCTCTGCTTGAGCCGGGGTAGTGGTTACTGTCTGGGACAATATACATCCACACTTTACCACTTGTTGAGCCTGTGACAGAGAGTGCGAACAGAGGAATGTGTACACTTAGTGCATGAGGAAGGAGAGAAAGAAAAAGGCAGGCAAGGAAGCCAGTGAATGAAGATACTTAGAAGCCCACCGGAGGAGAGGCACTCTGAGAACAGCAGCTAGTGATTCACAACTAAACAGGCCCGGGTTAAATAACCCATGATTTAGGAACTTGGGGACATGTTTCTGATCCTCAGCCTCTCATCGAGATGAGTTTGAAAATCCCTGGTACTCTGCATTTGTTGTGACGGTTAATGAAGTAATGTGTTCACCATTTCTATATGATTCTACTCTGTGGTCACAGGCTCGTCACTTGTCTGTTTCCTGCACAGCCCAGAACTGTCCTGACCGTCCTAGCACCCAGTACAGCCCCTAGCACCAGGAAGGTGCTCAGCGCAGGTGAGGAACCCACACCTTTGGCCTCGAATGCCCGCGTCACCCTGGTCATGCTAGTGATGTTGGTGTTGTGTTTCTGAGCTCACAGGGCCCTCGCGCATACCCCAGGAAGGTAGTGGAGCGAGTGGCTCCCGGGGCAGCTCTCCGTTGTCGGCTCTGCTACCCGCCTCCACCCGGCCTTGGGCTGCGCTCGGGCTGGAGCTCTGGCCTCCAGCTCGCTTCCCGCTACTTGCCATTCGCTCACTCCTCGGCCTCCTTCCTCCTCCCGCTCCTCTTCCTCGGCACCTCCCCTGCCGCCGCGCCCCGCCCAGAGCGCGCACCTAGGTGCCACTCGCTCCTCCAGCGAGGGGTCCTAACCGCTGCGCCTCCGCGCCTCTCGCAGTGCCTTTCTCTGGGCGTCCCTGCCTCTGTGCGCCTGTGCCTCTCAATCTCTCCATCTCTTCCTCAGGCTCGGTTCGGTCTCCGTCAGTCCCTCGCTCCTCCAGCCCACGTCTCGCCAGCCGTCTGGTGGCCCGAGGGAGAGGCGGGCCGGACGCGGGGCGCGATGAGCGGCGCCTGCACCACCTACGTGAGCGCGGAGCAGGAGGTGGTGCGCGGCTTCAGCTGTCCGCGGCCGGGGGGCTAGGAGGCTGCTGTCTTCTGCTGCTGCTTCCGCGACCACAAGTACTGCTGCGACGACCCGCACAGCTTTTTCCCCTACGAGCACAGCTACATGTGGTGGCTCAGGTACTGACCCTGGCCCTAACCACACCTTGAACCCAACTCCAATTGTGTTGTTTTTATCTTTATTTTATTATTTATTTATTTACTTGCAGTACTTGGGGATTGAACCCAGAGTCTCGCATATACTTTGCAAGTACTTTACCACTGGACGGCACCCCGGCTCACTTTTTATTTATTTTTATTTTTGTTGTTTTTGAGACAGGGTCTCAATACGTTAAACTGGCTGCCTCTGGCTTGGAACTTGCGATCCTCCTGCCTTAACCTCCCGAGTTGCTGGGATTAGAAGTGTGAGCCACGACACTAGCCCCACTCCAACTTTGGTTTCTCTCCCCACCCTCAGGCCAGCCCCTGGCTAAGCCTCTCATCCAACATCCCACCCAGATATCACCACCAACCCCAAACCACCCTTACTCCTTATGCCCAATACTGACCCTATTCTCACTCTATCACCAACCCACTTCCCCCTGAAACCCCATCTCAATTCTGTTCCTTAATCCTGACCCCAACCATTGTTTCACACCATGCTTGGAACCTACCCCAACTTCCACCCCCAAATCCTCTCACTGTCCCCACTCTAAGCTTCGTTCTACCACCACCTCAACCCAACCCCAAATCCCACATGCGCCCTCACCTTGACAGCAAACTTCCATCTTCAAACATTCATTGGAAACCCAAACTCCACCCCAGTCCTCATCCAGGTACTGATCAAGGACCCCTTTCTGATATCAACAACAACCTCATCCCTGGCTTTATCCATTGCCCTGGACTGATCCCAGTCCTCATTCTAGCTCCTGCCCCAAACATCTCCTCAAGCCTGCTTGCAATCCTACCTCAGCTTTTCACCCACACCTACATGCAAACTCAGCCTCAGACCTTACTCCTCACCTGATGCTACACCCCAGTCCAACCTCAACCCCTTCATTCTCTTTCACATTTAGTCATTCTTTCACTTACTCATCACTGCATGATTAGTGCATGCCCATCCCTGTATAGAGTGCTGGGAATGTAACCCATCCTGGAGCTAAGGCTGACGACCTGGAGGACAGAGCTCTGTCCAAGTTCATCATGACACAATGGCATAATGCAGCAGAAGCCAGCTCGGGCCATGTTAATAGAAGTGTGGTTTGAGTGAATCCCCACCCATAGCACTTGAGTTTTTCTGGTTATTAGAAAGGGTTTGTTTAAGCCTGCCTCTGACATTCCTGGAAGGAAGTGTGGTGTTGAGGGGGCAATCAGTCTTAATCCCTTTAGGCTTCACCTAGAGAATGGGACCTAATCCTCAGCCTGCTCTGGGAAAGAGACATGAGCAAGCATGGAGTGAACCATTTGAGTAGTGATTTTTCTGTCCCTAGAGGTAACTGAGCAGAGGCTGCATATTCTCTTGTTGGGAAAAGATAGACAGCATTATATGCCACTAAAGTCTGTCTGAGTCTGTCTTTTCATCTAGCGAATGGAGAGAATGACCAATCATTGCCCTAATTTCCAACTAAGGCAGTGACGAGGATCAAATAAGATAACAGAGGGATGAAAACAATTTGGTATATGCCAATGACAATTACAAATATTGCCTTTTCTGGACTACTCAATCTGTAATTCTGAAAGATTTTCAGATAGCCAGGTTAACAGATCTTTCACATTTGGCTGCTGTCTAAAACCCAGGAAATCATATTTAATTTATTTTCTGTTCATTCATGTGTTCATTCATTCATGACAGCCTTTGTTTTGTGCCACACACTTTGCAAGGCACTGAGGACACAAACATTGATTATTCCCTGCCCCGGAGGAGCTCCCAGTCCATTTAGAGAGACACAACCTGCACCCAAAGTAAAACAATGGAGTATTTGTGGAAGGCCCACTGTGTTTTTAGCACTGAGCAGGGAGCTGAAGTAAGATGGTGCTGCCCTGCCTTTGAACCACAGAGACAGCATGGAACTTTGGGGGCTTGTCAAAATCTGGTCCAAACCTGGTTTTGTCTTATTAGCTATGTGAATTGGGAAAGTTATTTAATCTCCTGGTTTCTTTTCTCATCTTTATAATGGAAACATCCCAGGCAGTTGCGAAGCAGAGGAAGGGAACCTAAGGTCCTCAGGACTCCTCGGTGGTCAGCATGCTCTGAACCTGGACTTTTCCCACATGCTCCTGACTGAGCCACAACCTGCATGGTAGAGACTTTGCTTTGCTTCAAATTCCATTTTCCCTTTTCATGAAAGCAGGTCCCTGGAAGCATAAAAATCCCCAGGTAAGCACTGTTCCCTTTGGAGAGAGAGTGCCTGAGGAGAATCGCTATCTTTAAAAGTGAAGCATCTCAGGAAGTAAAGATGCCCCATTGAGAAGTAGCTGGTGCTATCACACCATCTGGTCCACTTGCCAAACACCCTCCATTGCTACTTCTGCTTTTTACCAGGATGTGAGCTGGAAGGCAGCAGCCTTGTTGGAGGGCAGAGTTGGTGACCAGGCATTATATATATCATCTCATTTCATCCTTATGGCTACCCGGTAAGATGGCAACATTTACAAATGAACACTAGAAGGGTAAAATGATTTTTCAGCTTATATAAGGGAGAACCAGGATTCAAACCTGATGCAAAAGCCTTTGTTAGGCTGTTTCTCCAATTATTTCTTAGGGGTCACAAGCGGGTTTTATCTTTCAGAGTCAGGACAGTGAAATCCTACAAGGCTAGAGGCTCTGTAGTTCAATTTCCATGCATGGAGACTAGACTTTATCCAGAGGGATATTTAACCAGGTATCCTGTTCAGACCTCTGCTGAGACAGGGAACTCACCACCTCCTGTCCCTCCACCATGGGACAATTCTGATCATTTAAAGTACCTCTTATATTAAAACCAGATTTCCCCCCTTGGAGCCGCCCTTCTTGTTCCCAGCTCAGTACAAGGAGGCTATTCCTTGCTCTTCAGACAGACCTGCAGAGACAGTACCGGCTCCCTGATGGACCTCCAGCCTGGGACATATCCCCCAGTTCTCTCACCTGTCCACAAAGGACCCATTTTAGAAGCCCTTTCCCAGCAAGATGTCTAGAGATAGATGTCTCTCATAAAAGGTGGGATCCCTCTGGATGCTGGAATAGCAGATAATAGCCCTATGAATGCTAAATGTATCTCAAATAAGAAAACTATATTTAATTAAAGTACTTACAAGAACTCAAAAGTACTATATCCTCTGTGTGGAAAATGTGAAAAGAACATGAAAAACAAAAGGAGAAAGAAATCAGGGGTAATCCATTGCCTTAGTTTGGGTTTCTCCAGAAGACTGTGAGATGAGGCTTTGGTGGCAAAGAAAACACCCGTAGAGGGTGAGGAAGGAAGAAGCCAACAACTGGTGTGATACCAAATAAGTCACACTAAGGTAATTAGAGCTTAACTCTTTCTTAGCCAGTGTTGATGTACACCTCAGAGTTATTCACCTGAGGGCCAGGAAGCTGGGTATTTATATACCACTTTGGTTGTGGGCTGGTAGAGGAAGGGAGACATTAGTTATCTTGAACTTCTGACCTGGTCAGTGTGCAGACAGAGCCTGTTCTGCATCCAAGAAAAACCTTAGGCAAAGAAATACAGATGCAGGCAATTGAAACTCTGGCTGGAATATTCCACAATGATAAAAACCAAGGGGACACAAGCCCTCCACAGCCTGCACCATACCCAGAGACAGCTTGTTGGCAGTTTGGTATATTTCTATCCAACCTTCTTGTTTGTTGTTAGAAGCCATTGAGTTGGTGTCTAACTCATAGCAACCCTATGTACAACAGGCAAAACAGTATTGTCAATACTTCTCTGCTATTTATAGGGTTTTCAATGGCTGATTGTTTATTGGGAGTGGGTTGCCAGGTCCTTCTCCCAAGCCTATGGCACATGATGTTCCCAGGTGGTCTCCCAGCCAAGTAGTAACCAGGCCCGACCCTGCTTAGCTTCTGAGATCTGATGGGGTTGGATGCCAGAGTGGTATGGCTGCAGGCCTATCCAATCTTATATATGCACATATGTATATATCTATGTTTATTTAGTTAAGTTGGGGTTGTGCTATATATCTAGTAATGTGTTGCTATTTCACTTAATATTATTTCATAAGAATTTATCCATGATCAGCTAGGCATGGTGGCTCACTCCTACAACATCAGCAGGAGGATCTTGAGTTCACGGCCTATGTGGGCTACATAGCAAGACTCTTTTGAAGGTGAAGGAGGAAGGGAGGAAGAGGAGGAGGAAGAGGGGGAGGAGGAGGGGGGGAGGAGGAGGAGGGGGAGGAGGAGGGGAAGGAAGAGGAGGAGGAGGAGGAAGAGGAAGAAGAAAAAGGAAGAAGAAGAAGAAGAAAAGGAGAGGAGGAGGAGGAGGAAGAAGAGGAAAAGTAGAAAGGGAGGAGGAAGAAGAATTTATTCATGATCTTAAACATTATTTGAAAACCTGTTTGAAGCTGGGTGTGGTGGTGCATGCCTATAATCCCAGTGACTCAGGAGGCAGAGGCAGGCAAATTGCAAGTTTGAGGGCAGAGGCGGCTTGCATAACTTAGCAAGACCCTGTCTCCAAATAAAAATTTAAAAATGGACTTGAGGTGTAGCTTAGTGGTAGAGCACTTGCACAGCATGTGTGAAGCCCTGGGTTCAACCTGTAGTACCACAAAAATAGGCAAACAAACAACAATAACAAAAACACATTTTAATGGATCTAGTCCATTGCAGGGGTGTCTAGTGACTTTCTTAGCCATAGAAAGACAGATTCTTCAAAGTTCTAATGTGATAGTTGTTTTTGCAGTACTGGGCAGTTGAACGCAGGGTCTTGCAGATGCTAGGCAAGTATTCTACTAATGAGCTGAACTCCCAACTGCTTTAATATTTTTAACTTTGAGACAGGATCTCACTAAATTGCTCAGCCTGCCTCTGGCCTTGAACTCATGACCCTCCTGCCTCTGCCTCCCAAGTAGCTGAGACTGCAGATGTGTGCCACCGTGCCTGGCTCTTGAGTGTCTTTTCATAGAAATTAACCACTAGCTAGCTGGGAATGAAATCCCGCAGAGGTGGCAAGGGCTGAAGTCTGACTAGAGTCAGAGAAGGGGTGGACAAGAAAGCTGAAGTAGCAGTGGTAGGCAAGAACAAACAAAGCCTTGTCCTATCTGTGCCTGCCTATTGGAGGGCATCTCACAGTACTTGACAAATAGTAATACTCAGCAATGTTTATCAACTGCCTACCATGTGCCAGGCCTTGTACGGGGATGGGGGTGGGGACAAACACGGTCTGATTCTGCCTCTAGGGAGCACAGGAGGAATGTGCTGAGCACCCATTGTTTGCTGGGAGTATTTCAGTGTCATTCATTTTTCCTCCCACCTGCAGGGTGCTATGTTCTGATCATTCTCATTTTTCAGACAAGGAAGCTGAGGCTCAAAAGGTTAAATAACACAACCAATATCTCATTATGAGTCACTTTCCAAGCTGGGTCCTAACCTAGGTTGGTCTGGTTCCAAAGCTCTTTGCTCTTTCCCTACCTTGGCCAGCTTCCTGATCCAGAGGGTAGTGCTAAGAGCCTGAGTAAAGTGTCCTAGATGGATCATCCTGGCATGGGAGGAAGGAAGGGGAGAGAAGGACAACAAAGGAAAGCATTGAGGACAGGGCATTTGGGATGGGGCTTCAAAGACAAGTAAAATTCAGCTGGGCGCGGTGGTGCACGCCTGTAATCCCAGCGGCTTGGGAGGCGGAGGCAGGAGGATCCCAAGTTTGAGACCAGAGGCAGTCTGTGTAACTTAGTGAGACCCTGTCTCAAATAAGCTAAAAAAAATGGGCTGAGGGCGCATCTCAGTGGTCCAGCACTTGCAGAGCATGCAGGCGTGAGGCCCTGGGTTCAACCCCCAGTACTGCAAAAAAAAAAAAAAGACAAGTAAAATTCCAATGTGGGGAGATAATGGGAAGGGTCATGTGAAATAGGGAAGGACAGTGACCCCTAATGAGCCATGAGGTAGTTCTCTAGAGACCAAATGTGATACTACTATATACCATAATGAGAAATATATACTTAGTCTTTGCCCCCAGCTCCTGAGACAGAGTTCCTAAAATTCCTTGTAGATAAGGGTGCTAAGAGAGTCTTTTGTTCTAATGAGGCAATTCTTAGTGGGCTCCTGGGGAGCCCTGGATGGGGGCTGGTTGCCAGGGAAACTAACCACGTGGTCACAGTGTTAGGAGTTAGAGCCCTCTCCTGCTATTGACTTCTAACAATGGGAGAGGGGGCTGAAGGTTGAGTTGCCCACCAATGGCCGGTAATATAATCAATCAGGCCTATGTAATGAAGCCTCCCTAAAATCCCAAGGCCTTGGCTCAGAGAGCTTCTGTACACTGATGATGTGGCTGTCCCTGGAGGGGTGTGTGCTTGGCAAGAACAGGGAAGCTCCTTAGCACCCCATTCTGTTCCATGTACCTCTTCCATCTGGCCATTCATCTGCAACCTTTGTAAAATCCTTTCTAATAAGCTGAATATTGATATTTCCCTGGGTTCTAAGTTGTCCTAGGAAGTTCAACCCAAAGAAGGAGTCATGGTGTACTAATTGATACCTCATGGGTCAGAAGTATAGGTGGCAACCTTCTATTTATAATTGGCCTCTGAAGTGGGAGACAGTCTTGTGCGACTGAGCCCTCAACCATTGACCCTATCCACTACCTGGATAATCTCAGATTTGAGTTAAATAATAGGATACCCAGCTGGTGTCCACAAGAGAATTGCTTGGTATATGGATGGAGAACCCCACATATCTGGTGTCAGAAGTGTTGCATTGAGTGGTTTGTGAGGAAAAACCAAACTTTTCCCTATACACCTGGTGACCAAGGCCTGACTTGGGCAGAGGCAGTGAGGTTGGAGCAGGAGGGACTATTGGCAGGAAAATATTTTAGACATGGAGTTGATACTGATGAGGTCGGAAGGACTACGGAGGTTGAGTCAGAAATCACCTTGAGCCTGGAGGGACAGCTGGTTTTTAACTAAGGCCTACTGTGTGCCTTGATTTGGGGGTCAGGGACCTTTAAGACCATCTCTAGCTCCTTGGTATGGGATCACGTTAAGGAAAGCAGGGAAGGAAGGAGAAAATAAAGGGCACACATACTGAACCCCAGCTATACAATGGCACTGAGCTATGCATATTATGTATATGGTGAGTACTTGGTGTATAATTGCTACTCCTACCTATGCTTAGGCACAGAAAGCTTAATACAGGTGAGGACAGCCAGGTACAGTGGCTCGCGCCTGTAATCCCAGCAACTCCAGAGGTGGAGGCAGGTGGATTGCAAGTTTGAGGCCAGAGGCAGCCTGTGCAACTTTGTAGACTGTGTCTCAAGGTAAAAAATAAAAAATGAGCTGAGGATGCAGCTCAGTGGTAGAGCTCTTGCAAACAATGTGCAAGGCCCTGAGTTCAACCCTCAAGTACCCCCAAAAAAAAAAAAAAAAGACAAATGAGGATGACAATAGATGAAGCTGATTCCTACCACACCTAGCACACTTCAATAACAGGCTGCCTCCCCAGCCCCACAATACTCAGTCCCCATATGGTCTTCTCTCCCCAGTATCGGCGCTCTTGTGGGCCTCTCCATAGCAGTGGTGGTCATCCTGGCCTTCATTGTCACTGCCTGTGTGCTTTGTTACTTGTTCATCTGCTCAAAGCCCCATACAAAGTTGGACCCAGGCTTACACTTACAAATGACAGGTAAGAAAGAGGCCACATGATTTCCTTGTGTTTGGTAGGCTAGCATCTTTACAAAGGGAAGATAATTAGAAATGATATTTGGAATATTTGCCTCGTGAGTGTTCCTGTGATACTGAGAAGCAGCAGCACATTCCTCAGGAGGTTTGTGGTCTGAACATTTCCATTCCAAACTTGCCAAGTGTTTAGCAAGGCATTTAATGTTGTCATTTAATGTCACAGAAAGATTAATCCATGTGGTGGATTTTCTAAGACAATATTTTAATTCCAGTCATAGAAATGCAAACTGATTTTAATATCTCAAACAAAACAGAATCAATAAGACAAACTTGCTATTCCTCGCACTCAAGATTTTCTCAGAAACTAAATATGCGGCAGTTTTCATAATCTGATATTCTTACTACACATTCCTTCATTAGCACAGGCCATAGATAACCTGTAAAGAGCCAAAAAATGTGTTGATTTTTATAAATCTTTATTACACACATTTTTACAAACTTCTGCAAGGAACTGTGAAAGATACAAGTTCCTATTGCAAAAGATCTTTGAGTACAGTTTAGTAGACAATATCCAAAGTAGGTATTATTATCTCCATTTTATAGATGAGAAAATCAAGGCTGAGACAGGTTTGGTGACTTACTCAAGGTGTCATGACTAACAAATTAAATGAAATCCAGCCCATATCCCTCCATTTCAAGTCACACTCTTTCTTCTGCCCACCATAGTGGGTTTATGGAAGTATATAATTAAGCACAAAATTAATGTTAAGTTAGTGAAGAAGTTGATTAGGCAAAACTGAAAAGAAAAGGCACCCCAGGATAGGGTAAGCAATGGGTAAACATGTGTGGGCAGGACTGAGTGAGAAGTGAGACCCATGCAGTGAGAAGGTCATTCATGCTGGGGTACCAGAGGGAATGCAGCCAGGGAGGAGGGGGAGAAATTTAAGCTGAGCAGAAACAGCAAAGGTGGCAAACATCAGGGAGGGAGAAAGGCAGGATGTTGTAATAGCTAAGTCTCAGAGGAAGACAGAGAGGGCTGAATGCCATCATTTGTAAAGGATTAATTTTTCTGCCAGGATGGTGGCACAGCCTGTAATCCCAGCAACTCGGGAGGCAGAGCCAGGAGGATCACAGGTTTGAGACCAGTAACTTAGTGAGTAATTTAGTGAGACCCTGTCTCAAGATAAAAAATGAAAAATGGGCTGGGGGTGTGTAGCCCAGTGGAGGAACACTTGCAAAGTATGTGCAAGGCCCTGGGTTCAATCTGTAAGTACTGAAAAAAAATTACATTTCTAACTTAACTGTAATAAGGCAACAAGCAGCAGCTCAAAAAGCTTCCCAGATCCTGATGACCACCTTCATGAATGAGCCTGCTATGGCTGAGCACTGATGAGCAGGAGGAGTGGCTGTTGAGGGTGAAAGGACCCATCTGGCTCCACATGAAGTCAGGAATTCCTGGGAGGCAGTATCAGATTAGGAAAAAACCTAAACATAAGGAATTAATTGGCAAATTTGCATATATCAGATTCAAATTATATAAAAGACATAAAATTAAAAAAACAAATGATGGACTGCAAAGACACACACACACACACACACTATATATATATTTATATATATATAAAGGCTGGGATTTAGCTTAGTTGGTAGAGTGCCACTCTGCAGTCTCTGAGGTCCCAGGTTAGGTTCCCAGCACCACAAAAAATGGGAGAAGGAAGTGGCAATCTACTCCCAAGGCAATCCCAAAACAAAATTTGGGGCACATGTGTTCCCAGTTAATGTTAAACAAAGCTATACTCTGCATTCTTATTTTAACTCTCACACTATAAGCAAGCGTCCTCTTTGCAGTCTGTTTCGTGTCATTTTTTGCATCTTTGCAATTTTTGTTGATAAGTTCACTGTTTAAATTGCCTCCAGGTGTAGTGCTGAAGTACTGTTTAGTGCTCCTAAGCACAAGAAGGGTATGATGTCCTACGTGGAAGAAGGACATGTGTTAGACTTCATTCAGGCATAAGTTACAGTACTACTCTTTGTGAGTTCAGTGTTAATGAATAAATAATATATATCAAATAAGATGTCATTAAACAGCAACACACAGAAAACAGTGTATTGATAAGTTGACAAAAATATTGGGACCAGAGGCACATAGAAACCAAACATTATAGGAGCAGTGATTCACTATTTGCTAGTTCAGAGTTTGTGATGACTTTATAGAATTGTGAATAATGAGAACCGACTGTATACAAAATAGTTAGGATCTCTGGGAGTTGCCTTTAATCCCAGAGACTCAGGAGGCTGATGCAAGAGGATCCTGAGCTCAAGGCCAGAGGCAGCCTGAGCAATTTAGCAAGACCCTGTCTCAGAATAAA
>VMDO01002483.1:0-13035 GCA_007922755.1 Pedetes capensis
TTGGGGACAATGGATATGGTATTTACAGGTTTTATAATATTGGTTCTTTGTGTGAAATTGGTTTTTACTTAGATCATCCCAGATGACATTTTCTTCTAATTTCAAGGCTTCCTGAGCAAAGCTAAATCTGCCAGAAGTCAATGGTTTTCATCATTAAGCATAGATTTTTTTTTTCCCTCCCACAGTAGTTTCTTGGATCATAGTGGTTTTCCAAAGTACTTGGTATTGTGCTGAACCTTCTTAAAACTCCAAGTCATCTGTCTTCACCCCGTACGTCCACAGTTTCCAGCAGGCAGTACTGTGGACAGTGTCACATCGCCCTGCCTCCCCCAACCTGTTCTTAGTATGAGTGGAAAGGAGTTAATTACTCTGCTGTTTACTTTCTCCTAGTCCATCAATAAAGCCATGGAGAAAGACCATGAAGAATACAACATTGGTGTCCTGGACATCTATGGATTTGAAATATTCCAGGTAAGGCCTGTGTGGCTAAATCAGAGATCAGATGGGAAGGTGATGCATTTCAGCCAACCTATAAGAAATAATTCTAGGGCCAGGTGTGATGGCGCACGCCTGTAATCCCAGCGGCTCGGGAGGCGGAGGCAGGAGGATCGCAAGTTCGAGACCAGAGGCAGTCTGTGTAATTTAGTGAGACCCTGTCTCAAAAGGTAAAACAAATGGGCTGGGGATGCAGCTCAGTGGTCCAGCACTTTCAGGGCATGCAGGTGCTAGGCCCTGGGTTCAATCCCCAGTACCGCAAAAAAAGAAAAAAGAAAAAAAGAAAAAAAAAAAGAAATAATTCTAGACAAAGAAACAAAACAAACAAAAAAGCCCACCCTAGCTCATTTTTGCCTTTGTGAGTTCCTCATGTACCTTTACCGAATTAGTTTCTCATAACATAAACTATGGGGCTGGGATTCAGCTCAGCTGGTAGAACGCTGCTCTGCAGTCTCTGAGGTCCCGAGTTCAATTCCCAGCATCGCAAAAATGGGAGAAGGGCCTGGCAATCCACTCCCAAGGCAATCCCGAAATAGTCAGCCATTGAAAACCCTATGAGGGTCGCTATGAGTCAGATACGACTCGACGGCACCTAACAACAACAACAACAACATAAACTATGCCTTTTTCTACTGACACATGGAACATTTCTGTTAAAGCTTTTCACATTAAGCTGTTTCTTTAAATCACTGAGAAATGACTTTTAAATGATTTTGCAAAGTGATTACATGCAAGTGCCTCTCTTTTCCCCCAGAAAAATGGCTTCGAACAATTTTGCATAAATTTCGTTAATGAGAAATTGCAGCAGATTTTCATCGAGCTGACGTTAAAGGCGGAACAGGTGAGCCGTTCCCTCCTCCTTCATCCTGTTCTATTTTGCATTTGTTTAAAGAGTATGGATTTCTCTTTTGATAATAGATTCAGGGTTCAGTCTCGTATTGGGAAATGTACCTAATAAAGTCGGGCAGAAAAACCATATGCCATTGCGGCATTTTAGTCTGTGAACTATAAATACCATCTGCTACCTTTTCATTATCCTTCAGCAAATGATGCTGTGGAGTTGGGCTGATGACTGGCTGTTTTTACTATGCTCTGACTCATTGACCAAGTAGAAAATAGGGGCCTATTTCGAACCCCAATCTTCTGTGCATCTACTTTGTTCCAAAGTAAAAACTTGGTTTTCTCAGATTTGCAACACTCCCAATCTGAAAGTAAATCCCTAAAAGCAAATGTATTTGTAACAAAGCTGACAGTTTAATTATTTGAGTTAATGTATCTTGCTTGAAGTTTCTTGTAAAAGTTGAGTGTGAATTACATCTTCTTCCTGATGCCATGTTGTTTTAGAGTCCTAGGGCCCCCATAACAAAGCACAATCTGTTGTTGCTGTTGTTGTTATTGTTGTTGTTGTTGTTGTTGTTATTGTTAGGTGCCCGTCAAGTTGGGTCTGACTCATAGCAACCCCATGTACAGCAGAACAAAACCCTCCCCAATTCTGTGCCAGGCACACGATCTTATTTACATTTAAGCTCATTGTTGCAGATACTTTGTCAATCCATCTAGTGGAGGTTTTTCCTTTTTTTCATTGACCTACCACTCTCCTAAGCATGTCTTTCTCCAAGGATTGGTCCCTCCTGACTACATGTCCAAAATAAGTAAGATGCAGTCTAGCCATCCTTGCTTCCAAGGACCACTCTGGTTGCAACTTCCTCTAGGATGGATCTGTTGGTTCTTTTGGCAGTCCATGTTATGTTCAATATTCATCTCCAAAACACAGTCTGGGTGACTTAAAATGGCAGAAATTTCATATCTAACATTCTAGAACCCAGTCTGAAATCAAGGGGCACGTTCCCTCCAAAGGCCCTAGGGCTGAATCCTTAGACTCTTAAGATTCTTGCACACGCCTGTAATCCTAGCAACTTGGAGGGCAGAGGCAGAAAGATTACAAGTTCGAGGCCAGAGACAGCCTGCATAACTTAATGAGACTTTGTCTCAAAAATACGAAGTAAAAAATGGGCTGGGGATGTGGCTCAGTGGTTGAGTTCTTGCAAAAAGCATATGTGAGGCCCTGGGTTTAACTTCCCAGTACCACAAAAGAAGAAGAAGAAGAAGAAGAAAAAGAAGGAAGAGGATGAGGACGAGGAGGAGGAGTTGGAGAAAAGAAATCATGGAGGTTCTGATAACCCTGGGAGCAGTAGAGGTGGAAGCATGAGGGCGTGTCAGATTCAGCACATTATAATTTTAGAGAACAGAGCCAAACGGGGCTGTGAGAAATAATTAGCAATAAACTAAGAGGCAGAGAGTAATCAAGCATGATTCCTTGCTTGAAATTCAGGGCCAACAGTGAGACCGTATACTTCGGGGTTGGATTAGAAGTGTTGTTGGTTAGAGATAGTAGGAGAGGTGGAATTGGAATTCCTGTGCACATGGTAAGTTTGAGAGGCCTACTACACGTCTGGGCTGGGATTTAGCTCAGTTGGTAGAGCGCCACTCTGCAGTCTCTGAGGTCCCAAGTTCGATTCCCAGCACCACACAAATGGGAGAAGGACGTGGCAACCCACTCCCAAGGCAATCCCGAAACAGTCAGCCATTGAAAACCCTATGAGGGTCCCTATGAGTCGGACAGGATTAGACGGCACCTAACAACAACAACAATCTGGATGAGGAAGCTTCTCGTAAGTTCCTAGATGCTAGTCTATACTACTGTCCTGTGTAAGGTTTTTGTTTTTGTTTTTTTTGTAACTGGACTTAGTAGGGTAAACCATATGAAGTCATCATCTTTGTTGTGGTAAATTGTCAATTGGTCAATAACAGTTGTGTGGTAGCAATATCATATGGTTCAAACTAAACATAAAAATTGGGCTGGGGTTTAGCTCAGTTGGTAGAGTGCTGCTCTGCACTCATTGAGGCCCCGGGTTCAATCCTCAGCACTGCAAAAATGGGAGCTGGACCTGGTAGCCCATTCCCCAAACAATCTGCCATTGAAAACCCTATGAATAGCAGAGAAGCCCTGACATAGCGCCAGGCATGGCACAGTGTTGTGGAGTGTTTCATTCGGTTGTACATACGGTTGCTATGAGTTGGACCCCACTCGACGGCACCTAACAACAACAAAAAATAAAAATAAAAATTACCAAGGTGTGAAATGTTCCTTTCCTATCACCTCTTGGAAAATAAGAAATTAAAGTTCCTAGTCTTTGTGGAAAGCCATTCAAGTTTTCTCCTTCATGACGATTTATGTGAGTTCCTGGTTTCTGTCACATAGGAGGAATACGTTCAAGAGGGAATAAGATGGACACCCATTGAGTACTTTAACAACAAAATCGTGTGTGACCTGATAGAGAACAAAGTTGTAAGTACTGGTTTGGTATGTCTCGTCACTGGTTTAAGTTAAGTGAGATTTTGTTCTTTGTGCACCGTGGTATTGTGTTACAACAGGCAAATTGCCAGGTATGATGGCGCATGCCTGTAATCCCAGCACTAAGGAGGATGAGGCAGGAGGATTGCCACAAATTAGAGGCCAGCCTGGGCTGCAGAGTAAGACTCTGCCTCAAAACAAACAAGCAAGCAAACAAACAAACAAACAAACAAAAGAAACGCCAGGCAAATTAACAACTCTGATTGTAGAGAACTTTAGTAATAATATCAATTTTGCATAAATGTGTGTGCATGAAAACAGAACAGTAGAGCTTTACTATTATAGTACATATAAATTTATATAGTACATATTTATATATTTATATAATACATATAAATGTGTGTAAAATGTCAACTTGCAATTGGAAGTTGTTTCTGAATTCTAGAAGACAATTCTCACGTTGATGACGTAGCATTTGTCAAGTCCAGCACTACAACTTCTAAGACTATAGCCCCAAGATATGATTCAAAAGAAAGCAAAAGCCATGTAGACAGAAATCTCTATGGGATTTCTTTTTTCTTTCTTTCTTTTTTTTTTTTTTTTTTTGCTGTCCTGGGCGTTGAACCCAGGGCCTCGCACCTGCATGCTGTGCAAGTGCTGGACCACTGAACTGCGCCCCCAGCCCAATTTTTTTTTTACTTTTTTGAGACAGGGTCTCGCTAAGTTACGCAGACTGCCTCTGGTCTCGAACTTGCGATCCTCCCGCCTCCACCTCCAGAGCCCCTGGGATTACAGGCGCCTGGCAGGATTTATTTTTTCATAAAACCCCAAAACTGGAAACACTGAAAACATCCATAGACAGCTCAGTCATTAAATAAACTATAGCATGTCGCAGTAGAAAAATAAGAAATATGAAGAACATGTAAAACACGAGAAATATTGATAAAATAATGGCAAATGAGAAAGGTAATGCATAGTATAAAGTGTAGACTATATAACTGTGTGAGCTGGGGTTTAGCTCAGTTAGAAGAGCACTGCTCTGCACTCTCTGAGTGCCTGGGTTCAATCCCTAACACCACAAAAACAAGAGAAGGACATGGCAGCCCACTCCCATAGCAATCAGTCATTGAAAACCCTATGAGTAGCAGAGAAGCACTGACATAGTGCCGGGCAGGGCAGTGTTGGGGAGTGTTTTGTTCTGTTGTACATAGCGTCGCTAGGAGTTGGACTCAACTCAACAGTACCTAACAACAACAACAACAACGTATAACTGTGTAAGCAGTGTCTATATGAGTAACAGTCTGAAAGAGAACATTCAGTAATGAATTGTTGTTGTTGTTAGACGCTGTCGAGTTGTGTCCGACTCATAGCAACCCTTATGGGGTTTTCAATGGCTGATTGTTTCGGGATTGCCTCGGGAGTGGGTTGCCACGTCCTTCCCCCGTATTTGTGGTGCTGGAAATTGAACTTGGGACCTCAGAGACTGCAGAGCGGCGCTCTACCAACTGAGCTCAATCCCAGCCCAGAAATGAATTCGGGTCAAAGAAAAGCGTTTTTCTTTTGGATTGTTAAAGTCAACTTAGTACAAATAGGAATGAGCAGATAATCATCAGAGCGTGGCTTTGAATGAATTCAAGGGAGTTAAACAGCTGCTTGGAAATGGACTTCCCTCCATCTCCAGGTCCCCATTTGGGACTGTTAAGTGCGTTCTTGCCTGAAGAGAAAGCCCGACTTTCAAGATGGTATCTCAGATCTAGGGAGCAGTTTCCTGGCGGGGCACTGATTATTTTTGGAAGCGTCAGTGATTGGGGCCTTGCCTTCTCGGTCCCACCAGAACCCTCCTGGAATCATGAGCATCCTGGACGATGTCTGCGCCACCATGCACGCCGTGGGCGAGGGGGCCGATCAGACCCTGCTGCAGAAGCTCCAGGTGCAGATTGGAAACCACGAGCACTTCAACAGCTGGAACCAAGGCTTCATCATCCACCACTACGCCGGGAAGGTAGGGCCGCCGCTGCGCTTCGGCAGCGAGGGGACGCGATCTGCTTGACGCTCTCCCTGCTTTGAGCTTTGGGTTCTGTGATCTCTTTTCTCATGAGGCACATGAGATCCATGTCCGTATGGCTAAGCGTCGTTTATTCAGTCAACAAATCAGAACTTTGAAGAAGGGAAAACAAAATGCTGTTTACACTACCGCGTTTTTGGTTTTGGTTTTGGTTTTGGTTTTTTTTTGCGGTACTAGGGGTTGAACCCAGGGCCTGGACCACTGAGCTGCACCCCCAGCCCATTTTGTAGATTTTATTATTTTCTGAGACAGGGTCTCGCTAAGTTACACTGACTGCCTCTGGTCTTGAACTGGCGATCCTCCTGCCTCCGCCTCCCCAGCCTCTGGGATTACAGGCGTGCGCCACCACGCCCGGCTACTACCGCGTATTTTGGAAGCATGAATCACCACGGTACACATAGTAACTGCGGAAGCAATGGATTTTTGTCTTGCTCCTTGCTGCAATCACAAACGTGCATTCCTTGCCTTCCCATGCCCACAGGGAGGATAAATCAGAACTGTACACGTGGTTACTAGGTGCCTCCTGGGTGCCAGATTATGTGAGGGTGCTGCTGTCAGTTGACGTCATGGCTCTTGGGGACTTCCTGGTCCTAGGGAAACCCACTGGTCTTCTCTTTGATCCCAGCTTGTTAACCAGGGTCCCTGCGCGTGAGTTTCTGGCCTGATTGGTACAACTCTAATGCCCCTCTTGGGAAAAATGGCAAAGCTTTAGATGATATGGCCCACTGCATTGGATTAGGAAGGGTTTCCCTTTTATTCTGTCTTTAGTTTCTTGCCCAGACACCCCTGTGGATCCACTGAAGAAAGGGCATGTGATCTTGACAGCTGGAGGCCTGGTCACAGAACATCTGGGCAGCGAGGTTTTCATCACCATTTGTAGGCCATTGCCAGCTAAGTCAGCTACTGCAGCCCTCACGTGGCTGTTTGTGGTGAAACCCCTAGTGCTACATCTGGAAATACACGCAGTCTGGTGAAAACAGCCCAACCAATTAAGGATCTTTGTCCAAAGAAACTCTTAAAGGATACAATTGGATTTCTTCCCATTCTTGGCCAGGTATCCTATGACATGGATGGCTTCTGTGAGAGGAACCGCGATGTGCTTTTCATGGATCTGATCGAACTCATGCAGAGCAGTGAGCTGTGAGTATTATTTGCCTAATTTGACATGGGATATAGGATTGAGGGGGCTGGGATTTAGCTCAGTTGGTAGAGCACTGCGCTGCAGTCTCTGAGGTCCCGAGTTCAATTCCCAACACCCCCAAAATGGGAGAAGGACCTGGCAACCCACTCCCAAGGCAATTCTGAAACAGTCAGCCATTGAAAACCCTATGAGGGTTGCTACGAGTCGGATGCCGACTCAAAGGCACCTAACAACAACAATAGGTCTGATGACATTTTCCATAATAACACAAACAAATTTGTGGAATTTGAATGGTTACTGTTTTGCTTTGAGCTGTTGGGTCTGGATTATAATTTGACTGTCTTCTCCAAATAGCTTTGCTTTTTCCAATCTCTGTTTCTCCCTTATGTCCCTGACACTTCCTGTCCCCAAATTGCAAGTGCCATCTGCATGCCTGCCGTCATCATTTTCAATACTATTAAGAGGCAGAAGTGACTGTGCTGGGTTTGGACTGGGATAGCCATGTCTGACAATCAAAAGTGGAACAGTTTGGTTCTATATTTTGCCCCTGCAATGAGTGCAGAAGTCTCCATGGCCACTTCATTTTGAAACACCGTGGAGCCGGGCACTGTGGGACACCCCTGCAATCCCAGTGACTCGGGAGGCAGAGGCAGGGGATCACAGGTTCTCAGCCAGAGGCAGGCTGCACAACTTAGCAAGACCCTGACTCAAAAATAAAAAGGGGGGTGCCAGACACAGAGGCACACACCTGTAATCCCAACAGCTTGGGAGGCGGAGGCAGGAGGATCGCAAGTTCAAGACCAGAGGCAGTCTGTGTAATTTAGCGAGACCCTGTCGCAAAAAGTGAAAAAATGAGCTGGGGGTGCAGCTCAGTGGTCCAGCACTTGCAGAGCATGCAAGCGCAAGGCCCTGGGTGCAACCCCCAGTACTACAAAAAAATAATAAATAAATAAATAAGGGGCTAAGGGTGCAGCTCAATGGTAGAGTACTTGCAAAAAGTATGCCCAAGGCCCTAAATTCAGCCTCTAAGTACCCCTGCCCCCCGCAAAAGAAACACAGCTAATAGCTTAGCAAGACCCAAGTTAACCTGTGTCCCTGAAGCATTGAAGCACTTAGGAGTTCAAGAACTCTGAAAGAAGCAACCAGAGAGGCATTGACTCTGGTTTTTTTGTTTTTCAGTATTAGGAATGAAACCCAGGATCTTGTGCATGCTTGGCAAGCACTCTGCCATTGACCCACATTCCCAGCCTCTGGTTTTTTTGGAAACAGAGTATCACTATGTAGCTTAGGCTGGTCTTGAACTTGCCGTGTAGCTCACGCTGGCCTCGAATTCATGTTCCACCTGCCTCAGCCTCTGGATTGCTGGGATTACAGGCAGGTACCACGCTACCTGGCTCAAAGACCCATTTTAACTACCCACGTGGCAGTCCACTCCCAAAGCAATCTCAAAATAATCATCCATTGAAAACCCTATGGGGGTCGCTATGAGTTGCACCCAACTCAACGGCACCTAACAACAACAACAACAACAACAACAACAAGCTAGAGGGGTAAGGCAGCAGGGGCATCCTCCTACAGACTCCTGGAGCTTTCAGAACCAGCTCTATGTCCTTTCCTCCCCACCCCCCTTTCCTGCAAAGGTTCCCAAGGTCCTGGGTAATGATATAATTCACAGGAGTGGTCCATGTACACTAGGCAATTGCAATGTTCCATAGCCTCATGGAGTTTAGAATTTCAGAGCTGCTTCCAACTAAGAGTTGCCCTTTCAATCTCTGTTATTTGAACTGCCGTCACATTGAGGATGGGCTGGGATTTAGCTCAGTTGGTAGAGCACCGCGCTGCAGTCTGTGAGGTCCCGAGTTCAATTCCCAGCACCGCAAAAATGGGAGGACGTGGCAATCCACTCCCAAGGCAATCCCGAAACAATCTGCCATTGAAAACCCTATGATGGTTGCTATGAGTCGGACACGACTCGATGGCACACAACAACAACAACAACAATATCGAGGATAACTTCCAGGGCTGGGGCTCTTGCTTAGTGGTAAAGTGCTTGCTTAGCATATATAAACTTCTGGGTTCGATTTGCAGCACTGAAAAAGAAACCAAAAAGCATTAGTTTCTCTGATCAACAGCAACAATCCTGATAAGGTTCTAAGAAAATCTTGAGTGTAATGAAAGCAAAACAGTTTCCTCTCCTGGCCCTGGTGAGAAGTTGTTCCGCTCCGTTTAACTCCCCCCCAACTCCCTGGCTTCCTCCCACATGCCTGCACTTCCACACACACACATCGTGGCTTTTGCAGCCTCCCATTTCTTTTCATTCAAAACACATAAAATCAATTTGCTCTCTTCTAAAAAGTTCAGGTAAGCCACAAGACCTGGGTTGTGGGTTTCATGGCAGCCAGGTGAAGACTCTTCCAGAGATCGTATTTAATTCAAATTCCTGCCAAGCTCAAGAGCTATTGATGGCTCCCCATAAACTCCTGTCATGCGGACATGGTGTATTGTTTTGTAAATGTATTAGCGGCAGAAATCTATAATGGTGTCTGGTCAAGTTAAAAGCCGATGGCTGGGGAGACTTCCTGGAAAATTCATGATGCCCAAAAAGTCACTTAGGAGCAAATGAGTTTGGGTTGGAGTGCCAGATTGCCAATTGACATGGATCATTTCTTTCACTAGGTCGGTTAGAAATGTTTATTGCCAGGCACGGTGGCGCACGCCTGTAATCCCAGCGGCTCTGGAGGTAGAGGCGGGAGGATTACAAATTCTAGACCAGAGGCAGTCTGCATAATTTAGTAAGACCCTCTCTCAAGAAGTGAAAAAAATGGGCTGGGGGCGCAGCTCAGTGGCCCAGCACTTGCAAATCATGCAGGCGTGAGGCCCTGGGTTCAACCCCCAGTACTGCAAAAAAAAAAAAAGAAAGAAAGAAAATGTTTATTAAACACCTATTGTGTACCAGACTATGGTTCAGCCCCTAGAGACACCAGGGTGTCTAAGACATGCCCCTGGCCTGCGTGCTGGTGAGACAGACATGTAAACACAAGCAGTGCAGTTAGAACTATTAATGAAACGTGTTCCCCCAGCAAAGAATTCCTGATTTGGATCTGCTCCACTCAGAACTCCTCATCTCTAGGTTTGCTGGGTGAGGGTGGGAATGGTGAGCCGAGGCCACTGATGCTACTAAATATCCTACGATGTGTAGGGGACACACACACACACACACACACACACACACACACACACAGGTGCGCACACAAAGAATTATCCAAGAGTGACAGTGAACTGGGCCTAGGCTGACAGACTGTGCTCTGGAGCGCAGCATTGTATGCGTCCAATCCAGGCACTTCACACCCTGCCCTGAGCTCCGGTCTGTCTAGCTTGCCTTTTTTTTTGTTGTTTTTTTCGGTACTGGGGGTTGAACCCAGGGCCTCACACCTGCATGCTTTGCAAGTGCTGGACCACTGAGCTGCGTCCCCAGCCCTTTTTTTTTTTTTTTTTTTTTTTTTTTTCACTTTTTGAGACAGGATCTCGCTAAGTTACGCAGACTGCCTCTGGCCCCAAACTTGCGATCCTCCTGTCTCCGCCTCCCGTGCCGCTGGGATGACAGGCGTGCGCCACCCCGCCCAGATGTCCAGCTTGTATTAACGCACCCAATCTGACTTCCCTCCGTGGGGTTCCATCACAGAGGGGCACCTCAAGTCCAAGAAAGCGAACGTTGCAACGGCGGGGGTTAACCCTTCTCTTTCAGGCCGAGGCTCTGAGGTGCTCCTCTCTTCCCACTCTTTCTCTCTGTGTCTTCAGTCCGCTGTTCACGCCCCTGAGTCACGTCTCGCTGGCTTGCGCTGTGAGTCAGAAGGCCTTTCTGCGGCCAAGGTTCTGTGCTTGTGCACCATGCTTTCGGCCCCCGCAGTACTGGCGGATTGCTAATCCATTCTTTCTCCTTCTCCAGACCTTTCATACAGTCTTTATTTCCTGAAAATCTGCAAGCTGACAAGAAAGGACGCCCAACGACTGCTGGAAGCAAAATAAAGGTTCGTTCTGCTGGGAGAGGTCTATCGGCTGCTATAAGAGCTGGGGTTCCTTAAGAGTCAGGAACTGCACACTGGGCCGGGAGGAGGTCAGGGAGATGCTATGGAGTCACCACAGAGATGCCCAGAAGTAATATCATTCCTTGGGAAAAGGTCACAAGATGTAGGTGGATTTGACTTGGCTGTTCTGAAATCCCAGATGGATATTAAGTACCTCAGAGCTTAATAGTCAGCAGATGATAATGAGCCACTTTCTGCGAGGAAATGACTTTAAACTGAATCTGGAAGGATTAATGTGAAATTATTGGAGAAATTTTGTGGTTTGGAGTCATGTTTTAGATATTAACGACGCTTTTTCCAGCCAGGTCCCCAAAACCTGCCAAGTGTAAAAAATTACTTGCCTGAAATTCTACTGCATCTTTTAGGGTCAATTTACGCTTCCTTCCTCACTGGATCCTGCAGGTTCCTTGCTGTGAATTGCAGATCCATTTAGCCGCATGGTGTCTCAAAGTCAGGGAGAATCCTTAGTGTTTTTCACGAGTCCTTTGTGAGCAGTGTTCTGTGTTATTGGAGCCACTGAGTGACAAAATCTATTGTTCCTAATTATGCTCTGAATTGAGAGCCTGTGTCAAGTACTTTATCATGTAACTCTAATGGTCTCTATAAACTTTTTTTTTAACACCATACTAGTTAAGGATTGCCTGCAGCTATAGCCCTGTGGCATCCGATCCCAGCAGATCTCGGAAGCTAAGCAGGGTCGGGCCTGGTTAGTAGCTGGATGGGAGACCGCCTGGGAACACCAGAAGCTGTAGGCTTGGGAGAAGGACCTGGCAACCCCCTCCCAAAAATCAATCTGCTATTGAAAACCCTATGAACAGCAGAGAAGCACTGACAATAGTGTTTCCCCTGTTGCACAGAGGGTCACTATGAGTTGGATACCGACTCGACGGCACCTAACAACAACAAGTTAAGAATTAAAAAAAAAAAAAATCATACCAGTTAAATATGTCTCCATTTTCACAATCAAAAAGATCGAGGTTTTTTTTTTTTTTTAATGTTTTTTTTGCAGTTGAAGTCACGGCTCTGCGCTTGCATGCTTTGCAAGTGCTGGACCACTGAGCTGCACCCCCAGGCCATTTTTTTCACTTTTTTGAGACAGGGTCTCACTAAGTTACACAGACTGCCTCTGGTCTGGAACTTGCGATCCTCCTGCCTCCCAAGCCACAGGGATTACAGGGGTGCATCACCGCACCCGGCTCAAAATCGAGTTATTAATAGAAAGACTTTAAAGTTCAATTGCAGATGTTCAAATCCCAGCTTTGTCTTTTCCTATCTGCGTGATTGCCAGCCTGTTACTTAAACTCAAACATCTCTTTTGTTTATCTGTAAGGTGGAGATCTTAGTACCAATCTCCAGGGGTTGCTGTGATGATTATATTCAATAACTCACCCAAAGCATTTAACACAGTGCCTAAAACATGTTGTTGTTGTTGTTAGGTGCCGTCGAGTTGTGTCCGACTCATAGTGACCCTCATAGGGTTTTCAATGGCAGATTGTTTCGGGATTGCCTTGGGAGTGGGTTGCCACATCCTTCTCCCATTTTTGCGGTGCTGGGAATGAAACTCGGGACCTCAGAGACTGCAGCGCAGCGCTCTACCAACTGAGCTAAATCCCAGCCCGCCTAAAACATACTCTGCACAAAATGTCCATTAGTTCCTCTTGCATTCTTCCCTGTCGATCCCCTCCCTACACAATATTTGTCATCTCTGCTTAATTTTGAACGGACGTTTTTACATGCACGTGCTGGTTCCCCGCTTAGACACTCCATTCTCCCTCATTCACTCTGTGTCGATGTCCGTGATGTCCTTCTCACTGTTGACGTCCAGGATACCCTCAGCCTCAGGGATCCCAGGATTGTTGTTGTCCTGTTCTCTAGATCTTTCTTGTCCAAGTGC
>VMDO01002483.1:13135-45299 GCA_007922755.1 Pedetes capensis
CCTCTCCCTCTCCCTCTCCTCCTCCTCCTCCTCCTCCTCCTCTTCCTCCTCCTTCTTCTTCTTCTCCTTCTTGTCTCACCAGGTGTGGTAGCACATGCCTATAATCCCAGCACTCCAGAGGCTGAGGGAGGAGAATCACAAGGTCAAGGCCAGTCTGGGCTACATAGTAAGACCCTGACTCAAGAAAACAAAGAAAAATGTTGGAGTATTGCTGTGTTACCCAGGCTGGCCCTGAGCTCCTGGGCTTGAGTGATCCTCCTGCTTCAGCTTCCTGAGTACCTGGCACTACAGGATGTGCCACCGTACCGTACTTTGTAAGCTGGGTTTTGAGCTGGGGGGCAGAGCCCTCTGAGTTACAGGGACATGAGGTCCAAAGAGCTAGAGAGATTGACTAGTTCCTGCACAGTCATCAGGTTTAAGTTCCCTGGAGCAGAGCTGAGGGCAGAGACAGATGAAATTTTCACGAGGCCCCAGATATTAATGTCTGCATGAAACATCTGACTCATGCCTTCGCTTCCAGGTCCTGGATAAGGATTAGCTCTGGACTGGAAAATCCAGTCATGAGACCTGCACACTCAGATCCAAGGGGCCGAGATCATCAAGGTTGCCATGACTCATTTTCAAGTGGTCTGGATTATTCCCCATAAAGAGCAGAGTGGGAACGGGGGCCTTTCTCTCCTCCTGTGAAGACTTGTTTTCTTTCTTTCCTTCATATTCACATCTAAATGTTAATTCACATCTTAGTTAAATGTCTGAAGTTGCCACTTTTCTGGCTGTACTCAAAATCTTGACAATGACTAATTTTAGGCCATCATCTAAGGAAGTCAAGCTGAGGTCAGCTAGCTCATCTAAAGGGGTTGTGTGATATATTCTCACCCCCATCACACCCTTCTTGGTGGAGCATGTGATTTATGTCTGCCTGGCATTCTACTATTGTTGTTGTCGGGTGCTATCAAGTCAGTTCTGATTCCTATTAACCCTGTGTACAATAGAACAAAACACTCCCTAACACTGTATCATGCCCATATGTCAGTGCTTTATGCCGTTCATAGTTTTCAATGGCTGATTGTTATGGGGATTTGGGGGGGGAGTATGCTACAGCTGTAGCCCTGTGGCATCTGATCCCATCAGATCTCGGAAGTTAAGCAGGGTCAGGCCTGGTTAGTACTTGGATGGGAGACCACCTGGGAACATCAGATACTGTAGGCGTGGGAAAAGGACCCGACAACTCACTCCCAAAAAGCAATCCACCATTGAAAACCCTATGAACAGCAGAGAACCACTAATAATAGTGTTTTGCCTGTTGTATGTAGGGTCGCTATGAGTCAGATACCGACTCGAAGGCACCTAACAACAACAAGATGCTGCCTGGTCCTCCCATTTTTCAGTACTGGGGATCAAAGCCAGAGCCTCCGAGAGCACAGAGCAGCAGTCTACCAACTGAGCTAAATGCCAGACCACTAGGAGTAAAGATCTCCTAGTTTTATAAGTCCCTTCCAAGACACCTCTAAGTGATTCGTAGCCATGGCCCAGACTCTTACACCTTCTACATCTACAGAACTTTGCAAATATTAAGTGCCATCTGAATAATATGCCCAAAGTATAAGCATTGAAAGGGATTCTGAATTCCTTAAAATAAAAATTAAATTTATATTCAAGGTAGTTTCAGTGTTGAGTATTTTCTTGTGTTTAAATTATTTAAAAATTTAAAACCACCAGGCACGGTGGCGCACTCCTGTAACCCCAGCAACTCAGGAGACTAAGGCAAGAGGATCGAAAGTTCAGAGGTCAGAGGTAGCCTGCATAACTCAGCAAGATCCTGTCTCAAAACAAAATATGAAAAATGATCTGGGCCAGGCGCTGTGGCACACACCTGTAATCCCAGCAGCTTGGGAGGAAGAGGCAGGAGGATCACAAGTTCAAGACCAGGGGCGCTCTTCGTAACTTAGTGAGACTCTGTCTCAAAAAGTAAAAAAATGGGCTGGGGGTACAGCTCAGTGGTCCAGCACTTGCAGACCATGCAAGTGCAAGGCCCTGGATTCAACCCCCAGTACCGGGAAAAAAAAAAAAAGATCTGGGGGGCATCTCAGTGTTGGAGAGCCCTGGGTTCAACCTCCCAGTACTGAGGAAAAAAAAATTTTAGACCAATCTATATGATTTAATTAGTAAAATATCCATTTAATGCAAATCACCGTCAGCTTATTATAAATAAAAGTATGTTACATTTAATAGCACTTGATCCTGAGGCTTCACTAAACTGTGTATTGCTATGGCTGGTAGAGACCAGTATTGAAATTAGAACAAGGTTGGACACTGGAGGGAAACAGAATTGTGCTCCAAGTGGGCAGCTTTACCTGAGCGAAATGGAACGAAAGTGAGGTAGGTTATGACAGAGGAGCTGTGGCATCAGGCAGGTGACTCAGCTGTTGGATTCTTACCATCTGTTCCAACCTTTACATTACAATATTAGAGGTCTTCTGGTTTAACCTCTTGGTATGCAGGGTACAGATTGCCTAACTCAGGCCAGAAAAGTTGAATGATTTATCATGTAGCTTGCAAATAAAAGAGCTAGGACCCCACTGGGCCTGCAAACGATCTGTCAAGAGTAGAATGAGGCAGTGCACCATGGCACACACTAGAATCCCAATGACTCGGAAGGCTGAGGCAGGAGGATCTCGAGTTTGAGGGCAGAGGCAGCCTGTGCAACTTAGTGAGACCCTATCTTAAGATCGGGCTGGGATTTAGCTCAGTTGGTAGAACGCTGCGCTGCAGTCTCTGAGGTCCCGAGTTCAATTCCCAGCACCGCAAAAATGGGAGAAGAGCCTGGCAATCCACTCCCAAGGCAATCCCGAAACAGTCAGCCATTGAAAACCCTATGAGGATCCCTATGAGTCGGATACCGACTTGATGGCACCTAACAACAACAACAACATCTTAAGATCAAAAATTAAAAGGCGCTGGGGGTGATGCCAAGCACTTGCTTGAGGCTTGGCATGCATGAGGCTTGAGGCTTGGAAGCACATTCATGAGGCTCAGGGTTCAACCCCGCAGTACTAAAGAATAGAATGAGGATAAGGAGCTTTCACGCGGAGCCCCTTCTCATATTTGGACCCCTGCTTCTGTTGAAGAACTGTTGTTAGTATCCATCTGAACCTGTTAGTAGCCATCTGAACCTGTAGATTCTTGTTGGCTGCATTCAGGAGAAATCCAGTTACTGTTTTACAACTACCTTGGCGGGGGAACATTTCAATTTGACCAACAGATTTTGAAATTCAGGATAATTGTGACCACTGAGATGTATTCCTATTTGTTGAGATTCATTATTCCACAGCCTGATGGCTTCTGTCTAGTCATAGCTCACCCAGTTAATTTCTTTTCTGCCATACAAAATTATTCCGTATCTTTCTTAGGAAAGCAGAATAGCATAGTGGTTAAGAAACACAGAGTTGGCTCCAAGCCTTACCTCTATTGCTTATGAGTTGCGTTGTCTTGAGCAATCATTTGTTTCTTGAAGTGCCAGTTTTCCCATCTAAAAAGTAGGAATGGTAATAATAGCTATCAGGTAGTATTGTTGGCAGGCATAGGTGGTATAGTTCATGTGTCTGCCCCATGATGCACGCTCAGTAAACAGCGTCTCTGACTGTTTTGACCTCGAAAAGAGCTACGGCGTGTGACACAAATTTAAGTCATGCTGTGAAATACTTAGGACTGAGGAGTCTGCGAAGTTTTTTCTCAGAAATTAAAAGTTTGATTTAAGTTAAAAAGTCAGAAATTAAAAGTTAAAAAATCAAAAGTTTTGAGACAAAGAAAGAGCTTTGTTCTAAGCAACTCCACAGTCCTTTTCCAGCATCACCTTTTATGTTGCAAAGATCATCAGATTTGTGGTCAAGTGCAATCTCCATCATCAAAGATGAGAGGCAGCCGGGCGCGGTGGCGCACACCTGTAATCCCAGCGTCTCGGGAGGCAGAGGCAGGAGGATCGCAAGTTTGAGACCAGAGGCAGTCTGCGTAACTTAGCGAGACCCTGTCTCAAAAAGTAAAAAAATGGGCTGAGGGTACAGCTCAGTGGTCCAGCACTTGCAGAGCACGCAGGCTCGAGGCCCTGGGTTCAACCTCCAGTACTGAAACAAACAAACAAACAAAAAAGATGACAGGCAATTTACGTTTCCATCAGAGTCTTTGCTTTCATCCGGCAACTCCCGCAGCTCTATCCTCAGTTTCAGGCATTGCAAAGAATGCTGTTTTCTGCACGTCTAAACAGAGAACTTAATTCACCAATGAACATCTTGCTGTGAATATATCCAGTCGCTTTTCTCAGGGGTTTCAGATTTCCCAAACGCAGGAAAACAGAAAAGCCCTAATTGAGAGAGGATCGTCTACGGCAAGCAGATCTCTTCTGCTGACTCTGTGAGGGTTTTCTGGCTTTGGAGGTCCTTTTTGATATTTTCTTTTAGAGGTTTTCTCTCTGCATGGGGATTTGCTTGGAAGGGGAGTTTGCGCGTGTACCACATCCTTGGACCCACACGGTGTGTTCAGCTGTGTGGTGAGAATGCTGATGCGAGCTGTACTATTTCTTCACAGTGTGAGATTTTCATGACTTGAAATAATACATCATAAGCAATTCCAACTTTACTTATGTGGCTTTTTCTGCTTGAACTCAGTTCTGATTTGGGTACCCAGCGCATAGGTAAAATAGATGATTTTTAAATGCCGCAATTTTAGCTTTGAGAAGGAACAAGTTTTCAGCCACAAGGAAAGTACTCAGTCTGCAGGTTTGCAAAGAAAAATACTGAGGAAGAAGGTGAATGAAATGGCATCAAAGGGGTTTATAAATTCTGAGATATTTGTGAATCCTACATCCTTTTAACGCTCAAGTTTCCATCATTGTAACAAGGTGATTCTTCACTGATTGGATTGCCAGGAAGGAAAATGTAAGGACTTTTGAGATGTTTATCCTTGTTCATAATTTGCAAACAGACAAACAAAATGAGGACGTTGTATTTGCAAAGGCCCTCAATCAATAAAAGTTGAACTTAATTTCTTAGTAATTGACACGCTTCCTTATTCCCCATGAAAAGCATTGTATGAAAAGATTTACTTGTTATTTTGTTGTGGTGGTGGTGGAGGTGGTGGTTTCTTACTGTTTTATTTTCTAAACTGTACTAAAAATGCTTGTTTTCAGTGATCAAATTTCCAGCCCATTTAAGAATGATAGAATCATCATAAGAAGTCAACAGAGCTTTAAGAAAGTTTAGTAGACCTGACTTAAGCTTAATGAACAAACTGCCATGAGGATTCATTTCTAGCCATATATTTCCACACTAGACTTTCAGAAGTCTCCTTTGAAAGTTGGTTTGTTTTAGAGAAAGTTCCGTGTTTCTAACTGATATTCTTCCTGTCTAGAAACAAGCCAATGACCTTGTGAGCACACTGATGAAGTGTACACCCCACTACATTCGCTGCATAAAACCAAACGAAACCAAGAAGCCCAGAGACTGGGAGGAGAGCAGGTACGGTACAGGCTGCAGATGGGGAGGTCGAGGCTGGCTTAGGTGGGCCCTGGCACACTTTCACCTCTGCCCTGGTTGAGCCGTCCTGTGCCCCAGGCAGGAACAGTTGGATTCATCCACACATACTTACCACGTCCTGTGTCTTAACTTTTTTAGGACAAAGTCTTCATATTCTCTCTACTCCTTGTCTTTTCCTAAAATGTTATCAGCGTTGTTCCATTCAAAATTAGCAATTTGTAATGTGGATCTTGGGCTGGGATTTAGCTCAGTTGGTAGAGCACTGCGCTGCAGTCTCTGAGGTCCTGAGTTCGATTCCCAGCACCGCAAAAATGGGAGAAGGACCTGGCAATCCACTCCCGAGGCAATCCCGAAACAGTCGGCCATTGAAAACCCTATGAGGGTCGCTATGAGTCGGATACCGACTCGACGGCACCTAACAACAACAATGTTGATCTTGGCTAGTCTGGGGGCTGATGGAAAAAATAAAGCAAACCCTTAATACCACAGAGTCGTGCTGATTTTAAAATTAGTTTAAGGCTCTGTGTGGACATCCTTAGTACACTGGGCTCCTGACTGGTCCCCACAGGATGTGGCCCGGGAGGCTTAGCCCAGGGTCGGAAGGAAAGGGCTGCAGAGAGGGCTGAAGAGCCATCTGTCAGTTACTGTAGCTCGTGACAATCTGGGGACATGCTAGAGGCTATGGGCTTCTGCCCTGGCACCGTGTGGAAGCACAGAGTGACTGGGAGGGATGAGGGCGAAGGGAAACCTACAGGGAACAGGTGCTCAGTGAGCCCGTTGGGCCCTGGCTTCTGAACAAGCTCTGTCTCTGCTCCTCCCGCAATGGGCATTTAGAGATGTGCCCTCAGCACAGGGAAAAGGGGACCTGAGATAGGAACTGGGAAGTGCCAGAGGCTGTGATGCTCCTATCCTGCTGGGGGATCCAGACACCCATTCCCAGGAGCCCTCTTCTCCCTGAGGATGAGAACATAGGAAGGAGGGCTGGGGGTGACCTTATGGTGGGGTGACTTTCACTACAGAGAGGACCCCAGTTATTATTACCAGATGATCACGTCCCAGGATGGGAGCCTACCAGAATGCTACCTCTTTCCTTCTCTCTTGGTGTACAGACTGTTGTTGTCATTGTTAGGTGTCATTGAGTCAGTGTCTGACTCACAGTGACCCTACATACAACAGGCGAAACACTTGTCAGTGCTTCTCTGCTATTCATAGGGTTGTTAATGGCGGATTGATTTTTGGGAATGGGTTGCCAGGTCCTCCTCCCTGGAGTTCGGAAGAGAAGACTTTTTCCATATTAAGAGACTAAATCAAAGGTTAACAATGGAAAGACCAGAATTAAAATTCACAGCTGCCGATCACTTCCTCAAAGTGACAAGTGTGACTCCATTTCCAGTGCTGCCAGTAGGCCCCTTTCTCAGCCATGGCAGACAGATAATAAATACTTGATCCTTTATCTTGTTGTTGTTGTTAGGGGCTGTCAAGTCGGTATCCGACTCATAGCGACCCTCATAGGGTTTTCAATGGCTGCTGTTTCAGGATTGCCTTGGGAGTGGATTGCCAGGTCCTTCTTCCATTTTTGCGGTGCTGGGAATTGAACTTGAGACCTCAGAGACTGCAGCACAGCACTCTACCAACTGAGCTGAATCTCAGCCTGCTGATCCTTCATAGGAGGCAAAAAAACCACAAGTGAAAAAATAAATCAGTAAACCATCCAGGCCAAACATTCACTGTCTAAAGGTTTGTCTTTATACGCAACCCTTCTGAGTGGAGCCCAGTTTGGCTTTCTCACCTGACGTCTCCCTGCAAGGGCAATGTAGGAGCCTCCCATCCTATTATTCCATAGTCTTTCTGACTTTTTTGTTGTTTTTGTTGTTGTTGTTGTTTTGGTTTTTTGGGTATTTTTGGTTTTTTGGCCGTACTGGAGGTTGAACCTAGGGCCTTGCGTCTGCATGCTTTGCAAGTGCTGGACCACTGAGCTGCACCTCCAACCCATTTTTTTTACTTTTTGAGACAGGGTCTCACTAAGTTACGCAGACTGCCTCTGGTCCCAAACTTGCAATCCTCCCGCCTCTGCCTTCCAAACTGCTGGGATTACAGGTGTGCCCCACCGTGCCTGGCTCCACAGTCTGAATTTTTCAGTTGAATGCAATCTGAAATTCTGCCCTCAACATTCCCTGTTAATGGCATTCAGGCTCTACTGAGGAACAATCTACTGCAAGATTGATCTCCTGCAGACATCAATCCATTTTGGGTAACTCTCCCCGCCCCCAGGCGACTCCACGGTCCTCTCTAGGTCCCTTTCATCCTAATCCCATGTCTCTGATCCACCCTCAGCGTTATTCTTGTCCCTTTTCTACCTGGCCGCTTTCCTTTGGTTTAAGCAGCTGCCACGGCTCCCCCAAATCTCCTGTTCCCCCGGTGAATCACTGTTCTTCCGGCGGTTTGTCTGGGACATGGAATCCGACGTTCCCCGTCTTGGTCATTCCTCTGGACCTACTTAATCTGTCCTCAGATTTCCTGAACGGTGTAGTTCAGTTTCTTTGTTGCAGCCAAGACATCAGGAACGTTGCCATCTCTTTCCACCTAAGGACTGAAAACATCTCTTGCCATCTGATGGGAGTGTTCCGATTTGAACGCACACCAGAGCCCCCGGAGGGCTTGTGAAAATTTATATTGCTGAGCCCCACCCCCAGAGTTTCTGCTTCTGTGAACCCAAGGAAGCCCCACCAATGTGCTGGGGGCTGAACCCAGGCCCTTGCTCATGCTTTGCAGGTGTTCTACCACTGAGCTGCATCACCAGCCTTACCTTTTTAGTTTTTTTTTTTTTTAATTTGTCGTGAGACAAGGTCTTACTAAGTTCCACAGGCTGCCTCTGGCCTCAAACTCGCAGTCCTCCTGCCTTTGCCTCCCAAATCACTGGGATTGCAGGCGTGCATCACAACACCTGGCCCAAATGTGCATTTCAAACACCTCCCGGTGGTCCTTGCGATGACTGCCACATGCCATACTTTGAGAACTACTGGTGTTGAGCCCAGGGCTGCACTGGGATTTGGAAGACCTGAGCTCTGGTGCTGGCCTGTCACTAACTACTTTAAGACACTTCTTTTCTGTCCTCAGTTCGTTGCTCTTTTAAACTGGTAGGGTCAGTCTTAGAACAGGACCTCTTTCGGTTAGACAGAATGAACACTTTCTGATCTACTTCCTCCTAGCCGTTACTCAGCTTTGTCTGAGGGTCACTCACAGACCCATGCACACATATCCGACCCACTCAACCTGGGTGTGCGTGCCCACGTGCATACGCATACGCAGTAGAAATTACGGAGTCTTGCGAGCACAGGAAAAAAGTGTCTTAGCCCATTCTTCCCTCATGTCAAACTATCCATCTGTCCTTCTCCAGCTCTTCCCAGTAAATATCTAAAATACAAACATCTCATACCACCCTCTCCCCATGCACTCTCTCCTACCTCAAGTAGTTGTTGTTGTTGTTAGATGCCATCCAGTCGAGTCCGACTCATAGCGACCCTCACAGGGTTTTCAATGGCTGTTTCAGGATTGCTTTGGGAGTGGGTTGCCATGTCCTTCTCCCATTTTGCAGTGCTGGGACTCGAACTCGGGACCTCGGAGACTGCAGCACAGCGCTCTACCAACTGAGCTAAATCCCAGCCCCCTCAAGTAGTTAGCCCTGGTAAAACCTCCTGTAAGGTGGAAATTGCACAATAGCTACTACTTGGACCCTGGTGCTGCCTTTTCATAAAATCCAACCTGATTCATTCAGTATCAGAAAACAGAAAAATTAAGGTAGTGATTGCATTTAGTAAATCCTCATTAGATTTTCCCATTGTGTTTTTGTTTTTCTCCTTCCCTCCCTTTCTCTTTTTCTTTCTTCCCTCCTTCCTTCCTTTCTTTCTTTCTTTTCTTTTCTCTTTCTTTTTTCTTCCTTCCTTCCTTCCTTTCTTTCTTTCTTCCTTCCTTCCTTTCCTTCTTTCTTTCTTCTTCCTTCCTTCCTTTCTTTATTTTCATGACTCTTACTTGAATTTTCAGCAGAGAACATGGTGTGCATTTGTGTGACCTGGTTTAAGAGGCTCAGGGTGTCCATTGGTTTCTGTTTCTAGTAGGATCGCGTCCTGAGATCCTCCCTTCACCCGGGTTCAGGTTTATTCACAGATGGCTTCACTCCATTGTGAGTGTGGAGCCCCGGCCATCGCTGCTGGGGATTACACGCTCAATTGAAGTTCTTGGTAGAGAGGGTTACTCATTCCACAGTTCACGGGGTGTGGAGTTTTTCTTTTTCCTGTTGCAAATGTGTTTTTGTTTGGCCTCTGGCAAAGTTGCTTGCCCTGGATTTAGAATTACTGCCCGTTCTGGCCTACTGAGTCAGTGGCTGAGGACGGTCTTGGAAAGGGCTCCTTCTAAAGGGTGGAAATGGCACACCTGGGGGAACACCTGGATCGTGTCTGGCTAAGTCTACTGAGGAGGTGACAGAACTCCAGGAATACGCATAAAAGCAATGTGGGTCCGTGGATGATATGAAATTGTGTACGCTTCAGACTGTCCCACTGAAGGTAATTTCTATGAGAAAATGTCCTCAGGGTGGAGTAATGATGAATGAAACAATATTTTAACTTAAGGAATAGTCTTTCCTGTGTGATTCATGGGAAAGGAACATTTCTGCTTGAATCAATGGGTGATACATGCCCTGCCTCAAAGGCTTGGAGTGAAGCCAGTGTTTGTGAAAAATATGCTCAAATGAGCAAACATCAGCCATGGGTTCTTCTGTGTGTTTTCCTTACTAGAGAAACGGCCAATGGTAGGTTTGGGATTTGGAGCATGGAAGAAAGAAAAATCGTTTTTCTGAATCAGATTTCCACTCCTTTAGTTGAACACATCTCTCTCTTTTTCCCCACCCCTGCCACTTATCTAGTTTGCAGCCGTAGCCCTATGGCATCCGATCCTGTCAGATCTCAGAAGCTAAGCAGGGTCGGGCTTGGTTAGTACTTGGATGGGAGACCGCCTGGGAACACCAGATACTGCAGGCTTGGGAGAAGGACCTGGCAACCTACTCCCAATAATCAATCTGCCATTGAAAACCCTATGAACAGCAGAGAAGCGCTGACAATAGTGTTTCCCCTGTTGTATGTAGGGTCGCTGTGAGGCGGATACCGACTTGACGGCACCTAGCAACAACAACAGCCACTTATCTAGGCAAATGGGGATATCAAATATTAATTCTTTCATATAAAGGCTTTTTAAACATTATCCTGAAGGAACCAGCCTTTCTGGATCTTGGGTCACATAAGACCAATCAGCCTTGAGGCTCTTTACCCACCCTTCACTGGGGCACGTCATCTTTCCCATAGCATTCAGCCTCCACCCCTCCTCCAGCTTCTGTGCTCCTTTCCGAGAATCCCATTGTAAAAATCCCGTTTCCTTGTCTGTTCTCCTGTCCCGCTTTACTGGTAGCTGGGAATGAGTTAGAATAATCATAGCTTTACATCGCTCTACTCTACCAGGAACTAAGTGCTTTCAATAGAAAGCACCAAGCTAGAAATTAGAGCTCATATCCCCATCCCCATTTTCAGAGGAAGAAATTGAGGCAGGGTAAGGTCACGTGGGGCCAGAGTGTGTCTCCACAACCCGGCTCTTCCCCTCTGTGCTGTCTGCGTGGTCTCCAGCAGGAATCCAGCAGCAGCATCTTTTGGTGTCCCTAGCACGTGGCACAGGGACTACATGGGACCAGCATATAGTAGGCATTGGCAAGTATGAGGCTTAGTTGGAAACAGTGGTTTTCCTGAGAGCCTCGCTGGGGAGACGGCTGTCAGGCACCTGTGTGTATTTGGGGTGAGGATGCTATTGGCTGCCTTTTTGGCACAGCAGGTTATGAAGGGCCCAGCCTATGGAACCCATCCTTAGTGCACTTGTCCCCAGAGGTGCCACATGGGGAGTGGGGAGGGCTGCGTTCCTACTGCAGCACAAGCCTGACACCCTTTCTTCAAAAGGGGTTTACTTCTTACTTCTGATTTTCTCAAAGCCATATTTCCAAGTGTCTATATTCAGCCAGCCTGCGTGGTGTGCGGTGCAGACCCAATTTACCTATCCAGCATGGATGATCCAACAGGTGTTTCGCACCTGGCTCTGGGTGTTCAGGACACTGGGTTCCTTTAGTAAGGGGCGGGTTTTCATGATGTCCACATAGCTCCCCAGACCTGCAAGACCTACTAAGCCAGCATCTACAAGGCATGGGGCATTTCTTTCTGATATGAAAATGCCTACGTGTGAGAATATCAGTGTAGAAAAATGCCACATCCATTTTCCCAAATACATTGCTAGACTTTTAGTATTATGAAAACCAAGTAGACCAGCGACTTGGGAGGTAGAAGCGGGAGGATCACAAGTTTGAGACGAGTGAGGCAGTCTGCATAATTTAGCAAGACCCTGTGTCAAAAAGTAAAAAAAATGAGCTGGGGGTGCAGTTCAGTGGTACAGCACTTCCAAAGCATGCAAGTGTGAGGCCCTGGGTTCAACCCCCAGTACCGCAAAAAAAAAAAAAAAAAAAAAAGAAGAGTAGAACTATAATTTCAGGTATGTTTTTAACTTAATCATTTGAAATTAATAGCTTTATAAACCTTTCTTAGCTTGCATTAGAAAAGTCCTAGAAGTATAGTCTTGTTAAGTCTAGAATCAATATTAAATTAAGTTCAATAACAGATACAGCTCCAGCCTCATTTAATTGGAAAGTTCAAGGTATTTTCCTTTAGTGTTTTGGAAAGCAATATTTCTGGTCATAATCTGAGAAGCGGGTATATAAGTTTTTATTTTCAATTATTTATATTTTTTAGATCTCACTATGTTGCCCACACTGGTCTAGAACTCCAAGCGCAAGTGATCCTCCTGCCTTAGCCACCCAAAGTAGCTGGGACTACAGGTGTGCACCATTGTACCCTGTTTTTAAAATTTTATTTTATTGCTATTCTTTGAAATACATATGTAATGTCCTTATCTAATTTCAATAGTTCATAATATATTTAAAATTAATATTATACTATCTGAGAGATCGGGCTGGGATTTAGCTCAGTTGGTAGAGCGCTGCGCTGCAGTCTCTGAGGTCCCAAGTTCAATTCCCAGCACCGCAAAAATGGGAGAAGGGCCTGGCAATCCATTCCCAAGGCAATCCCGAAACAGTCAGCCATTGAAAACCCTATGAGGGTCTCTATGAGTCGGATACCAACTCGACGGCACCTAACAACAACAACAACAATCTGAGAGATCAGCTTAGTGTCTGAACACTATAAATTATAGTCTTTTTACTATAGTCCCTGAAGCTTGGAATTGAGGGTTTGAGGATTGGTTGGTCAGAGGGAGGATGAAAGAACTCTCCATAATGCCCAGGCTTCATTTTCTCCTTTCTAGGGTAAAGCATCAAGTAGAGTATCTGGGTCTGAAAGAAAACATCCGAGTAAGAAGAGCTGGTTACGCCTATCGGCGCATCTTCCAGAAATTCCTACAAAGGTAATGAACCAGTGACTCTGTACTTTTTTTATTTTATTTTTTTATTTTTTTTCTTTTTGCAGTACTGGGGGTTGAACCCAGGGCCTTAAGCCTGCATACTTTGCAAGTGCTGGACCACTGAGCTGCACCCTCAGCCCATTTTTCTACTTTTTGAGACAGGGTCTCGCTAAATTACACAGACTGCCTCTGGTCTCGAACTTTCAATCCTCCTGCCTCCACCTCCCAAGCCACTGGTATTACAGGTGTGCACCATTGCGCCCGGCTTAACCCTCCTATTTTTTAACTAGAGATGAAAAGTTTAAAGGTGAAAAAGCCTAGTGAAAGCCACACATCAGGATGAGTAAATTTAATATATGGTGTAATTCTGTTAGTTCACCAGATTAAACCACATATGAATAACTGATATCAGAGAATTTCTAGATGTGAGGGAGGAGCTGGTGAAAAGGTCACAAGGGCCTGGCAATATAACTGGATATGGGAGAAAGGATGGCGGAGGGTAGGGGTAAGAAAAAGACTAGACATCCAAGGTGACACGTTTCTAAGAAGGTAAATTTGCCTGGCTTGATCTGGTCGGAATTATAAACTAATGTATCTATCATATAACAGCCAACAGGTCTCTATTGCAATTCACATTTCTTTCCATATAAAAACAATGCTGCATTTCTGTTATTTGATTTTTTTTGTAGTAAGGAACTTCACATTCTGACAAGGCCTCCAGTGGCAGGCGAGGGTCTTGACAATACATGGGGACTATCTGCTTCCATGGCCTTCATGAAGCCTGATACATCCTCACTCTGGTGTCCCATAGGCACACCAGGACAGAGGTCCAGCACAGTGCCCTCTCACCACACACGAGTTCACTCTGCCCAACTGCAGGATAGAGTTGGCAGGAACAGGTTGCACAGGGCAAAGGTTGCACTGGCTAATGAGTATCTGTGATCATTTTGGAGAGATCCTGGCAATCGTTCATGCTCCTTGATCAGGGATCCTCATCTGAAGACTCACACATGCCACTGTGGCTGTGTGTAATAGTGCATGCCTATAATTCCAGCACGTAGCAAGATGATGAGGCAGGAGAATTGTGAGTTTGAGGGCAACCTGGGCTTTCTAAGAGCCTGTCTCAAAGCAAACAAACAAAGAAAGAAAAAGGGTAATGTTTCCTCCCAAAATTGATTGTTGTTGTTATTGTTGTTAGGTGCTGTCGAGTCGAGTCCAACTCATAGCGACCCTATGTACAGCAGATTGAAACACTTCCTGATTCTGTGCCAGGCACACAATCTTATTTATGTTTAAGCCCATTGTTACAGTCACTGTGTCAATCCATCTGGTGGAGGGTTTTCCTTTTTTCGTTGATCTGCCACTCTTCCAAACATCACGTCTTTCTCCAGGGATTGATCTCTCCTGACTACATATCCAAAATATGTAAGCCGTAGTCTGGCCATTCTTGCTTCCAAGGAACACTCTGGTTGCGCTTCTTCTAGGACAGATCTGTTGGTTCTTTTGGCAATCCATGATATATTCAATAGATGTCTCCAGCACTAAAATTCAAGCATTAGTTCTTTTCCTGTCTCCCTTGTTCAATGTCCAGCTTTCACAACCATATGATGCGACTGAAAATACCATGGCATGAGTCAGGCGCACCTTTGTCTTCAATGTGACATCTTTACTTTTCAATACTCTAAAGAGATCTTTTGCCACAGCTTTTCCTGAGCAATGCGTCTTTTGATTTCTTGACTGCTGCTTCCCCGGGTATTGATTATAGAGCTAAGCAAAGCAAAATCTTAGACAACCTCAATCTTTTCTTCATTTAACGTGAAGTTGCATACTGACCCAGTTGTAAGGAATTTTGTTGTGTTGATGTTTAGTTGCAACCCATATTATTAGGTGCCATCAAGTCAGGTCCAACTCATAGTGATCTTATGTACAACAGAATGAAACACTACCCAACACTGTGCCATGCACACAGTCTTTTTATGTTTGAACTCCTTGTAGCCACTATGTTTCTTCTCATTTTGAGTCATGCCAGTAAAAGGAGGTCCCAGGGGCTTTAATCCATTCCCATCATTAATGTTGACTCTACTTTGAGGAGGCAACTCTTCCCCAGTCATTTCTTGAATGTCTTCCAGCCTCAGGCGCTCATTTTCAGACACTATATTTAACAGTGCTTCTCTGCTATTCACAGGGTTTTCAATGACTAATTTTTTCAGGAGTGGGCTGCCAGGTCCTTCTCCTTAGTCTGTCTTAGTCTGGAAGCTCAGCTGAAACCTGTCCACTATGAGTAGCCCTGCTGGTATCCAAAATACCAGTGGCATAGCTTTCAGGATCACAGCAACATGCAAGCCCCCATAGTACAACAAGCAGACAGACAGGTGAGGGCCCAAGATTGGGAGGCTCCTTGTTATGACTTGGGTCACAGATCCAATGCTTCTTTCTCAGAGGAAATGCAGCCCAGACCCAGAGACCTGAAGCTGCTGACACTTGGAGTTAAGGATGTTTTACAACTCCAGGGACACAAAAATCCTGGCAGTCAGTTGGCAGCTTTCTACCCTTCCATACATTCCTGGGCTTCCTTTTCTTTCTTCTCTGTTGTTCAAAGCACGGAACACTTTTCCTGATAATGCATACCTTTTCCATCCCCACATTCTGAGGGGCTATAAAACAAGCTTTGTGAATCCCTTATATTTCTATTACATTTTTCTTCTTAGAATCAGAATCCACATTTGGGCTTTATTTCTTCTACCCATAGTAAAGAATACACATTGCTTAGCTCAGAGAGGTGATTTCTAAAAAATCTAAAGATATGCTCCTAAGCCACGACTCAACATGATTGCCATTTCTAACAAGTTTTTATCTTTTGAAAAAGGAAGATAGTGAAAAGGGTTCTTCTTTCTACTGCTCAAAGCAATGAAGGATTTAGTTTAAGAGCACATGGTCTACCAATGAGTGGATTAAAACATCTTTTTAACTTTACTATCCAATACTGCCAAAAGAACCAACAAATCTGTCCTAGAAGAAGTGCAACCAGAGTGCTCCTTGGAAGCAAAAATGGCCAAACTGCATCTTACATATTTCGGACATGTAGTCAGGAGAGAAAAATCCCTGGAGAAGGACATCATGTTTGGGAGAGTGGCAGGTCAACGCAAAAGACGAAAACCCTCCACCAGATGGATTGACACAGTGTCTGCAACAATGGTCTTAAACATAAATAAGATCGTTTGCCTGGCACAGAATCGGCAAGTGTTTCGATCTGCTGTACATAGGGTCGCTATGAGTCGGACTCGACTCGACGGCACCTAACAACAACAACAACAATCCAATACTCGGTCAAAAGGGATGGTTTTCATAAACACAAAGGATTTTCCAGAGAAAAATGAACACAAACTAGCCATATAGGCTATTTCCTAAGCCACCGCTATATTCTCAGTAGTGTCAGAACCGTTACTCGGATGATATGTTGTCATTCTTCTCTTGCGGGGGGGGATAAAAATAAAGTTAGGAAGGAAAATTATTTTTCAACAAAAAGTACACTCAATGCCTCACATTGTATTTTGTAACACTTATTAAAATGGCACACTAAAACATGTCTTGAAGTACAGATATGCCAATGGCAGGGGATATTTCTCTGGAGACAACACTATTTTCCATAAGGTGCATGAGTCTGGGTTCCTGGTCATGGAGAATTCATCCCTAGTCAGCCACTGACTGTCTGATACAATGAGGTCTTGCAGGTAACTGAACCATCTCATACCTTTATTCTTTCCAAGGCTGAGATAGAAAAGGCTTTGTTTATAAATTTCTTTCAAGGTGACTATAGAAAGGCTGCCAAGTGAGAAAGTAAAAGCCTGAGGGTAAGACTCTACTAATACCCAGCACAACTATCCACATCAGCATATACTGTTCAGCCTTCCACAGGAAGGAAGCCCACAGGCCTAAAAAGTAATGTTTCTAACACTACACTGCCACAGCGATATAAAAGCTCTATAAATTTATTTTCTCAACTTTCTAAATATTTCTTTATACAGTCTTGCTTATATTCCCAGTATGTTGGCACCTAAAATTCAGTGAGGGTGAATTTTATTCCTGGTCTAACCCACCTCCACAATTATTGGAAAGTTTGAACATGTAGGACTGAGCCAATGAAACTATTGTATGGAATGAGCAGCCCTTTCTTAAAGCCAACTAGTGGGTCAGCTGTCCTAATATGACAGCATAAAAAAATGACAGTCTCAAATAAAGAACTGTCTCATTAGAAGTTTTGGATCTCAAAAAACTGCAGTTAAGTTCTTCGTAAGACTGCTAGTTCTTTATTGTGTTCAATTTCAATTTAAAAAATCCTTACATCCTACCTGTGTATCACACTCCAAGAAAACATATTGTTTTCTGATTAAAATGCTAACTTTGGCTTCCTCCTCTTCCTTTTTCTTCTTTTTTTCCCCACTTCCTTACTTCATAAAGGAAACTAAATAGATGTAGAAAACACAGTGAAATTCCATAGAATTATTAGAGAAGTTAGAATTATGTCATATTTTAAAGACAGTAAATTTTATCCTTTTCAAAAATAAGTAATACAAAATAAGGGTTATTTAAGTATGTTGTTGTTGTTGTTAAGTGCCATGGAGTTGTGTCTGACTCATAGCTACCCTTCATAGGGTTTTCAATGGCTGACTGTTTCGGGATTGCTTAGGGAATGGATTGCCACATCTTTCTCCCATCCATTTAGGTTTAGGCCCCACCAAATACACTTTAGGGGAAATCTAAATATCAGGTTAAATATAAACATGGATTCTGCAAAAAACTTGAAGTTAAATACTTAAAGCTTATTTCCTTAGTAGGCTGTTTTGCAATTGTTTACATACTGCAATTGTTTGCATACTGTTAATTCACTTCGTCAAGTTAAAGCTCATCCCATCCTATGGCACAATTATCATAAATTCTTAAACTTCAGTGTTACACTCCACGGGCAGCCTACTAAACACTTGTGGCTGCTGACATATTGTACAATAAGCAATGATAAAAGAGAGTTCTATTATAACTCAATTATAAAAAGACATAAAGTACTAAAAATTGGGCAAAGGATCTGAACAGACATTTCTCCAAAGAGGAAATAAAAATGGCCAAAAAGCCCAGGAAAAGATGCTAAATATCATTTGCCATCTGGGAAATGCAAATCAAAACCACAATGAGCTACCCCTTCACACCCACTAGGAGGGTTAGTCAGATATTAACATATGTTGGCAAGGATTGAGGTAAAATGGAACCCTCAAATACCGCTGGTGGGGATGTAAAATGGTGTACCCACTTCAAGAAGGCAACTTGGCAGTTCCTGAAAAATGTTAAACATAGAATTATCATATGACTCAGCAATTCTACTTTTAGTTAAATACCCAAGAGAAATGGAAATGTATGTCCTCACAAAAACTTCATGAATTTATACAACAGTATTATTCATATGGCCCCAAAGTGGAAGCAATAGATATTTACTAACTGATGAATGAACAAGTACAATATAGTATATCCACATAATGGAATATTATCCACCAATTACAGAAATGAAGTGCAGGCATGCTACAACATGAATGAACCTTGAAAACACTGTTAAGTGAAAGAAGCTAGTTATCAAGGACACATCCATGATTCTGTTTACATGAAGAGTCCAGCACAGGCAAATCCAGAGTGACACAAAGTATATTAGTAACTACCTCGGACAAGTAGGGAAGGGAGAATTGAGATTGACAACTAAGGAGAGCAGAACTTTTTATCAGAATAAGAAAATGTTTTAAAATTAATTGTGGTGATCAGTGAACAACTCTGTGGTTATATTAAAAGCTGTTGAATCATATACTTTAAATGGTTGAAATGCATGGTAAGTGATCAACTCTCAATAGATCTGTTAGAAAATAAAAACCGTCACTGGGCATAATGGCGCACGTCTGTAATCCCAGTGGCTCGGGAGGTGGAGGCAGGAGGATCGAAAGTTCGAGACCAGAGGCAGTCTGTATAACTTAGCGAGACCCTGTCTAAGAAAGTGAAAAAATGGGCTGGGGGCACAGCTCAGTGATCCAGCACTTGCAAAGCATGCAAGCACGAGGCCCTGGGTTCAACCCCCAGTACTACAAAAAAAAAAAAAAAAAAAAAAAAAAAAAAAAATATATATATATATATATATATATATATATATATATGAGGGTTTTTTTTTCCAGGAAATTTACAATATTATCAGGCAAGATGTTGCAATTAAGGGAAGCAGAGGAGGCTCCTGGAATCATCTTAGTCCCACCCAGATGGCTCTGTGGAGCCCCAGACCCTGCAGGCAGGGCCACTCTTATCAAGCTCCCCTCTCCCATGGCTGCTGTAAGCCAGTCTAACCCTGAGAGTATTTTCTGGGGACACAAGAGGCCTTGGCTTCTCTCAAGGCCCTGGAACATGTTTCCTGTGTCCCAGTTATGCGTACCCATTGCCCGAGCCCCCCCTGCCCACCCACACACTCTAGCGTCTCCTCCGTTACTTGGCATTCTGTGATGTGCTTCTCTCTCCTCCATGATGTCAGCCTCCAACATGACAGCAATGTTTCTAACAGGCATGTGGAGTCGGCTGTATAGTTTTTGAAAGAAATATTAGCCAGTCTTGGTGGCACATGCCTGTAATCCCAGTGACTTGGGAGGTAGAGGTGGGAGGATCACGAATTTGAGGCCAGAGGCAGCCTGTGTAACTTACTGAGACCCTGATTCAAAATGAAAAATGAAAAATGGACTGAGGGTGCAGCTTAGTTGTAGAGTACTTGCAAAGCATGCATGAGGCCCTAAGTTCAACTCCCAGTGTGGAAGAAAATAAAGGAAAAGAAAAAAAGAAAGAAAGAAAGAACAAAAGAAAGAAAGGAAGAAAGGAAGGAAGGAGGGAAGAAGGGAGGGAGGGAAAAGAAAAGAGAAAAGAAAGAAGAAAGGAAGGAAAGGAGAAAGAAAGAAAGCAAGAAAGAAAAAAAGAAAAGAGAAGAGAGAAGAGAAGAAAAGAAGGGAGGAAGGGAAGGGAAGGAAGGAAAGGAGAAAGAGAGACAAAGAAAGAAAGAAAGGGAAAAAAGAGAGAAAAGGAAGGAAGGAAGGGGGAGGGAGGGAGGAAAAAGGGGGGAAGGAAGGGAAAGAAAAGGAAGGAAGCAAAAGGAAAGGAAAAGAAAGGAAAGGAAATTCTCTTATAAGCCAGCCCATGACTTACATATTCCACTATGATCGAAGAGACAAATTGGGGTTCAAATCCCAGCTCTGACCCTCAATAGCTAAATAATCATGGACAAGTGTCTGCTTGCCTCTGCTTCCTACTCGGTTAGATGGAAAACCAACCTGATCTAGTTGCTGCAAGAATAAAATGGAGTCACCCATCTGCAGCACCCAGCATGGCACCTAACGCAGAGGGAGCAGACCTTGCCCATTAGCCATTTATGTTCGCTGTCGCTGCCGTGTGCCAGGCACTGGGAAGGGTGCCCAGGGGTACAGGGGGACTCTCTCAGATGTGGCATCCACGCTCAGGCGCTCTCATCTTCATCAGGGAAGCCCAAGCCTAATAAGCACAAGCATGACTCCAATTAGGAAGGATGGGACGTGCTCTGAAGGAAAAATATCTGCTGTGACAGAAAACAGGGGAGCGATTTTTGATTGGGTGCCCTGAGGCCTGTCCCTGAAAGGGAGTCACCCTGGGGAGAAGCCAGCCAAGTGAAGAGCTTGGAGAATGCCAGGGGGAGAGGGCAGCATGGGCAGAGGAGGGAGACAGGATGGTGTGCTTGAAGACACCATCCTATGGGACCGCAGCAAGCCAGAGGCAGAGTGGTAGAGTCACAGGTGGGCCAGATCGGCAGGGGCCCATGACTCAGATGCACAGAAATCCAAAGATGAAACTCAATACACAGTAGTAATCATGGGCCCTTACGGGGAACTTTATATAAAATTCTGTGCTAGTTGTTATTTGCTCTGAAATCCAAGGAGATTGTTGTTGTTGTTGCTGCTGCTGCAGTTGTTGTTGTTAGATGCTGTCAAGTCACGTCCAACTCATAGCAACCTTGTGTACAACAGAATGAAATACTCTCCAACTTTGTGCTAGGCACATGATCTTTTTTATGTGCTAGCCCATTGTTGCAGACACTGTGTCAATCCATCTAGTTGAGGGTCTTCCTTTTTTTTGTTATCCGCCACTCTCCCAAACATGATGTCCTTCTCCAGGGATTTGTCCTTCCTGACTACTCATCCAAAATATGTAAGACACAGTCTAGCCATCCTTGTTTCCAAGGAACACTTTAGTTGCACTTCTTTTAGGACAGATCTGTTGGTTCTTTGGCAGTCCATGGTTTACTCAGTATTCATCTCCAGCACCATAATTCAAAAGCATCTATCCTTCTCCTGTCTCCCTTATTCAATGTCCAGCTTTCCCAACAGTATGATGCAACCAAAAATACCATGGCATGAGTCAGGCGCACCTTCGTCTTCAATGTGACGTCTTTACTTTTCAATACTTCAAAGAGATCTTTTGCTTTTCCTAGTGCAGGGCATCTTTTGATTTCTTGACTGCTGCTTCCGTGGGTGTTGACTGTAGACCGTGGAGATTAGTGTTGAGAAAAGACCATTTGCTTTTGCCCAAAGACTATCTCAGGTGACCTTCAGCAGGGCTGTTTTTAGACTGGGAGAAAGGGAAAGCCGCTTTCCTGAAGGGGTTAACATGGCAACGGTAGGGTGGGAGATAGAATGAGGAGGGTCTGTGATGAGAGTCTCAGGCTCGGAGGATGTGTCCAGTCCTCGAGGTCCCTCCCCAGACCTTTGGAGTAGACGTGAGTAGGTCTCTAGTTCCAAGCAAGCATGCGCCCTGGGAGCAGGACCCAAACCACCTTGTCCCACCGCAAGCCCCAGTGGTCCAGGCTGAGTCTGATCCTCTCTCCCACGTGTCCTCACAGGTATGCCATTCTGACCACAGCCACGTGGCCCACGTGGAGAGGAGATGAAAAACAAGGCGTCCTCCACCTGCTGCAGTCCGTCAACATGGACAGTGACCAGTTCCAGCTCGGGAAGAGTAAAGTGTTCATCAAAGCCCCCGAGTCGGTGAGCACCCTGCCGCCTCCTCCCCTCTGCTCTCTGACTGAGCCAGCAAGTGGCTGGCTGCTGTTGTTCGTCGTTGAGTTCATGAGTTCACCGTCATCTTCTCAAAGAAGCCTTCCCTCCCCTCCCAATCTAAATGGGTCATTTCCCACACTCCTGCTTCCCTAGACCTGTCCCTGCCCCCACTCTCTTCCTTCAGAGTACTCTGCTATAGAAGAAGGTGTCACCGTATATATAATGGCTTCTTTCCTTCCTTTCTGTCTCTCTCTCCTTCTTGTTTGTAATCTCCTCGAGGGCTGAGAGTCTTCTGTTTTGGATTCCATTATGTACCCAGAGCCCCACAGTTATTTATGGTGTCTAAGCTGAAAGGGGCTGGCGTTTAGCTCAGTTGGTAGAGTGCTGCTCTGCGCTCTCTGAGGTCTGGGGTTCGATCTCCAATACTGCAAAAATGGAAGAAGGACCTGGCAGTCCACTCCTGAAACAAACCCTGCAATAATCAGCCCTAAAAACCCTATGATTAGTAGAGAAGCACTGACAGAGTGCCAGGCATGGCACAGTGTCGGGGAGTGTTTCGTTCTGTTGTATGTAGAGTCACTGTGAATTGGACCTGATTTGATGGCAACTAACACCAACAATGGGCTGGGATTTAGCTCAGTTGGTAGAGCGCCGCTCTGTAGTCTCTGAGGTCCTGAGTTCGATTCCCAGCACTGCAAAAATGGGAAAAGGACGTGGCAACCCACTCCTAAGGCAATCCTGAAACAATCTGCCATTGAAAACCCTATGAGGGTTGCTATGAGTCGGACACAACTCAATGGCACCTAACAACAACAAACACCAACAATAAGCTGAAAAAGGACTCTTTTGTGCCACAAATGAGGTTCAAGCAACTCTACATCCTTGTTTGGGTAACACTAAACAGACCAGTTACGAACAGGCTCAGATTCCTCCTTGGGGGTAGATCAGAATCCAGGGCAGGAATTCTTAGAAGATAGTACTCAGAGGACCAGGAGGAGCCATGGAAAGGTTCCCAGGGGAAGAATAGGCAAGAGGAGAAAGCTCCAGGTTAATGGCTCATGGAAACATAACTGTAAGGCATTCAATTGCATGTAGTTACAACTGGCAAACTTATCCAACCTGTACACATTAACTTAAGGAGACTGCTTTATCTTTCCTGATGAAGATGTGGCGACTGTCATCTTGGTGAATGTCCATAGGAAGTCTGCATCTATTAACCCAACAAAGCCCCTTAGTAATTCTGCCCACTTAGCTCTGGGACTGTAGAATAGAGACCTGGCTTTTTAAGTTGGGGAAATTGCCGGAGCCGAGATTCAGTGCTATCATTTCTTGAGGTTCCTTTAACCATCACAAGACACCACTTCAAGAGTCAATGTGAACTTGGCAAAATTAGTCATCAAGCCAAAGAGAAACAATACGGGAACTTACAGTGCTGATAGAAATAGGAACACTTGCTGGACAAGGTGCCTCACACCTGTCATCCCAGTGACTCAGGAGACAGAGGCAGGAGGATTGCAGGGTTGAGGCCAGAGGTACCCTATATAACTTAGACTATGTCTCAAGATGAAAAATAAAAAGGGGGCCTGGGGTGCAGCCCAGTGGTGGAGCACTTGCAAAGTAGCACAAGGCACCGGGTTCAGCCCCCAAGTACCACAAAAAAAATAAATTAAAAAAGGGACACTTGAATGTAGGTAGACACATCCTGGTCTCACCCTCCACTGCCCTCTCCCCCATTCCTGTTCTGCCAGCCTCACGTGATGGGCCTGAGATTCAGAATGACATTGGCTGTAGCTGAATCGTTGCATAAACCATAAGGATTATTAAATAAATAAGCGGCACCACATAGAACCCATTTATGAAAAGCTTGCGGTAGCGTTTTTCCACTTGGAGTTATTTGTAGCTTCACAGCAATTTCATTTCCAAATATAAAATGAAAATGTTGTGTCATACGCCATTAAGCAACCCACAGAACAGTTCCTGTTCTTTCTAAAACGGGACGGAGAGATTTGTCGGTACAATGCCGAGCTCTGCCATCTCATTCCCCTTTTACTTTTCAGCTTGCTAAATTTTCACGTATAATTAAAACAGCCTCAATATTTTTCATCCCTTTTTTTTTTTTTTTTAGACTCAGTTGTGCTTGGGAATGTATGTCCAAAAGCACGACTTATTTTTGGTTCCTCTGTGCCTTATCTTCCTCCCAATTGCCATCTCTGCACTCTTTTCTCCATCTTTCTACACATGGGCGTGTGTACACGCACACTGTTATCCCCCTCCCTTCCTCCACCTCTTCCATTCACATCTGGCCTTGACTTACAAATACTTTACAGAATTTGGCTTTTAAAACTTGCCTTGTGATTTTGCCTTAAATCTTGGATACTAAGTATGCTGGATAGACAAGATAACCTATGAGCTTTAAAAACTGATGTTAGACCTCTCCGTGTGGTGCTGCTCACGTGTGATCCCAGCACTCAGGAGGCTGGGTCAGGAGGATTGAAGCCAGCCTTTACTACATAGTGAGGCCCTGTCCCAAAAAAACAACAAACAAGCAAGCAAAAATGAGATATCAGACCTCAAAGAGTTTGGTTTTTTCATTACATATGTCTGTGTTTTTGGCTTTCCTTTCTCTTTGGTGTCTTTATTCTTGAACTTCTCTGAGGTCTAACTTCTTTGGCCTTTGGAAAAAACCCTAAGCTCAACAAATCTTTGAAATAATCAATAGGACTGGGAGCAGTTTGCCACCTCATCCTTTCTGAGCCACAAGTGTATTTTCTATGATACTACCAAAAAGAAGTTGTTGTTAGGTGCCGTCGAGTCGGTATCCGACTCATAGCGACCCTCATAGGGTTTTCAATGGCTGACTGTTTCGGGATTGCCTTGGGAGTGGATCGCCAGGTCCTTCTCCCATTTTTGCGGTGCTAGGAATTGAGCTCAGGACCTCAGAGACTGCAGAGACTTATTAAAAACCCAACAAATAGCCGGACGTGGTGGCACACGCCTGTAATCCCAACGGTTTGGGAGGTGGAGACAGGAGGATCGCAAGTTCGAGATCAGAGGCAGTCTGTATAACTTAGCGAGACCGTGTCTCAAAAAGTAAAAAAAAATGGGCTGGAGGTGCAGCTCAGTGGTCCAGCACTTGCAAAGCATGCAGGCGTGAGGCCCTGGGTTCAACCTCCAGTACCTAAAAACAAAACAAAACAAAACAAATAAGATAAGAAACAGCAGTCAGTATTCTTACAGCAGGCAACTACAGGGCTCAGATTTTAAGCATCTGTCCAGTTAGTAAGCCATGAATTCCATATTAGGTTTAGAAATCTGCTGCCTAGGCCTTTTGCTGATGGCACTGCAGGCTATGAAGATAAGCGGCCCCTCCCCTGGTATTTGCTGTTTAAGATGTTGTTTCTATGCAGCCAGGGCTGCCCGAAGGGGAAGCTGAGCGGTAGGAGTGTGGCCCCTATGTGTGCACCCAGATAAGCAGAGGCAGCACCCCGAGCCCAGCTGCCTTTAAGCCAAGCTTGCTTATTTTCTTCTAGTGTATTTCTGCAATGACTATTCGTCATCTTTACTTTGAGGTTCTCTTGGTCCATTTTATTTTTTTCCTAGAGAATCATGCAAAGCACATCCAAGGTGGACGCGAAAGTTTCCCACCGTTTTCCAAGTTGATCAAGTGTAGATTCAGTGGGAAAAACTCACGGGCCCTAATGAGGAGGAGCTTTAACAGAGCCTGAAAGACCTTGGTTCACTTTCCAGCAACCCCGCCATCTTAATTCCAATATTCTCACCTGTACGATGGAAATACTGTGGGTCACGTAGTTGTTGAGGTGGTTAATGAAATAATACATGTGCGGTGTTTAGAATGATTCCTGACCCACAGTGAGTACTCGGCACACTACTGCTATTTATCACCATCCTCATGATTCCAAACCAAGTTGAGTGCGGAACAGAAATCACTATTGTTAAAATGGCCAGGTTCGCCAGACCTGTCCGAATCTGATTTGGACCCTAAATGGTGCCAGCCCTCCTTAATGAGTCCGAGTTTTAATTCGTGCGCCTTGAGGCCAACCCAGTCACCGTGGTTTTTATCCTGTGCCCCAGTGAGAATCCCATGAGGCAGGAAGTCTAGACTTCCGTGGAACCGAAAGAAGGGCATTCCTCTTTCCACAGCAGGGCAAGCTCTGCTCTTGCAAAAGCTGGGAAATTCTAAATTGAGGCTGTACACAGCACCCAACAGCAGCTGCAGGTGCCACCAGCTCATTGGATCTTCCCACCCTCTGTCCTCTTTGGATCAAGATGGAGAATAAGTCGCAGAGCCTATGAGCAAGAGACCGTTGTCACATACTCGGGGCAGAGACCATTGTAACATACTCAGGGCAGAGACCATTGTAACATACTCAGGGCAGAGACCATTGTAACATACTCGGGGCAGAGACCATTGTAACATACTCAGATTCGGCCGTTTCCAAATGCTTTTCATTCAGTATATAAATATAATATTTATACTGATCATAAACAACATGCCACAGTAATTACTCTACATATTTGTTCGTGAGTCTGAGAGGCTGCTTCTCACGTATGCCCTTGACTACTGTGAGTATCCTTGAAAGGACAGCAGACAAAAGGTGATATTCATTTCTTGTGGGTTGGCTCACGTTTGTTTCCTGTGCATTCACAGCTATTTCTTCTAGAAGAGATGAGAGAGAGAAAGTATGATGGGTTTGCCCGAGTGATACAGAAGTCATGGAGAAAATTTGTGGCCCGGAAGAAATACGTCCAAATGAGAGAAGAAGGTATTTTAGTAATTTTGTTTCATTCATTTAACAAATCTCAAGAATAAGTGTGAGCCAAAATACGTTACAGTTCCATTTTATTTGGCATATAAAGTGTGCTAAATATCTTGTTGGGAGAAGGACCTGGCAACCCACTCCCAAAAATCAATCCTCCATTGAAAACCCTATGAACAGCAGAGAAGCACTGACAATGTGTTTCGCCTGTTGTATACAGGGTTGCTATGAGTCAAATACCAACTCGACGGCACCTAACAACAACAAACTATCTTGTGCCTACAACTGAACCACCGTGGTGTCAGATCCTGTCAGATCTCAGAAGCTAAGCAGGTTCAGGCATGCTCAGTACTTGGATGGGAGACCACCTGGGAACACCAGGTGCTGTAGGCTTGGGAGAAGGACCTGGCAACCCACTCCCAAAAATCAATTGACCATTGAAAACCCTATGAATAGCAGAGAAGCACTGACAATAGTGTTTCGCCTGTTATATGTAGGGTCGCTATGAGTCGGACACCGACTCAATGGCACCTAACAACAACAACAAATATCTTGCATCACTTAGAATTTCTTGATGCTATTTCCAAGTATCTTCTTTTTTCTGGCTGACCAACCCCCTTCTCCCTTCTCTTGGGATTTGTAGCCTCAGACCTATTGTTGAACAAGAAGGAGAGGAGGAGAAACAGCATTAACCGGAACTTCATTGGGGATTACATCGGGATGGAGGAGCACCCTGAACTCCAGCAGTTTGTGGGCAAGAGAGAGAAGATTGACTTTGCCGACACAGTCACCAAGTATGACCGGCGGTTCAAGGTATGTGCTGCCGCCTGCCTCCAAGAGTCACCTGCAGATCCCTCATTTCAGCCACTGTCTTTTGCTTTCCATTTAGAGAAAAAAATATATAGATAGAATATGGATAGTGATCACAAACAGCTTGCCATAGTAATCACTTCTCTTTTTTGTGCATCAGTCTAAGAAGTGGCTTCTCACATGTGCCCTTTACTACACTGAGCAAATTTTTTTTTTTTTTTTTTTTTTTTTTGTAGTACTGGGGGTTGAACCCAGGACCTCGCGCCTGCATGCTCTGCAAGTGCTGGACCACTGAGCTGCACCCCCAGCCCTTTTTTTTTTTTTTTTTTTTTTTACTTTTTTCAGACAGGGTCTTGCTAAATCACACAGACCGCCTCTGGTCTCGAACTTGCGATCCTCCTGCCTCCGCCTCCCGAGCCGCTGGGACGACAGGCATGCACCACCACGCTGAGCTAACACTGAGCAAAATTTTTAAAAAATAACTTATGATTTTGCTGTTCTGATTACTAAAGGAGGTTGTGTTCACTAGAGAAAAAAATTTAAAGCCCAGATAAGCCAAAACAAAACCAGCCATCTATTCCTAGAAAGAGTCACTGTAAACATTTCAGTGTACTTATTAGAACTTTTTGATGCAGATTTATATTTGCATATTTTGTTTTATGGGCTGGGGTTTGGCTCAGTTGGTAGAGCGCTGCGCTGCAGTCTCTGAGGTCCTGAGTTCAATTCCCAGCACCACAAAAATGGGAGAAGGAACTGGCAATCCACTCCCAAGGCAATCCCGAAACAATCAGCCATTGAAAACCCTATGAGGGTCGATATGAGTCAGATACCGACTTGACAGCACCTAACAACAACAACAACAACATTTTGTTTTATAAGAAATAAGATATGCATTACGTGTTATTTTATGTCCTGGGTTTCTTTGTTTATGCCAGGAAGAACTTCCCATATGAATAGGTGAGTCAATATAAATTATTTTCTGTATCTGTGCAATATTCCGTTCAACAGATACTTTATTACTTTTTAAACCAACTTCTCATTAATCAGTTTTTTTCCCCCAGTACTGGAGATAGTGAACCCAGGGCCTTGTGCATGCTAGGCAAATGCCCTACCACTGAGCTACACCTCCAGCCCCTTCTTTTACTTTTTATTTTGAAACAGTCTGTCTAAATTGTGTAGGCTGCCTCTGGTCTCAAATTCACGATCCTCTTGCCTCAGCCTCCTGAGTTTCTGGGATTACAGGTGTGCATCACAACACCTAGCTCATTAATCAATTCTTGTTGAATTAATTTCTTCCTTTATTTCTATCTTTCTTTCTTTCTCTTCTTCTTTCTTTTTTTTCTTTCTTTCAGAAAAATAGACTAAATAACAGTATTAATTTGATGAGAAGGAAAATACTGTTTTGCCAAAACCAAGTAATTCCTTGCAACATGAATATGATATCAGCTGCTGTGCTGGCAGTTTTGATTTTTGTTTTTTTGTTTTTTTGGGGTTTTTTTTTTTTTTTCAGACAGAGTCTCACTGTGTAGCCCAGGCTAGCCTGGAACTCACTATGTAGACCAGGCTGACCTTAAACTTGCATCTATCCTCCCACCTCAGCCTCCCGAGAGATGGGATTATAGGCACACACCACCACACTGGGCTTGTGGTAGCAATTTTGAATAAAAGCATGGATGTTTAGGGCTCCCAGCTTGGTTAAAAAGGCATTGCCCGGTTTAACCAGCTTGGTTAAAAAGGAGTTGCCCACATATTCCAACACATTATATTTATTTATTTAAAAAATATATTGGCATATGGGCTGGGATTTAGCTCAGTTGGTAGAGTGCTGTGCTGCAGTCTCTGAGGTCCCGAGTTCAATTCCCAATACCGCAAAAATGGGAGAAGGACCTGGCAATCCACTCCCAAGGCAATCCCGAAACAGTCAGCCATTGAAAACCCTATGAGGGTCACTATGAGTCAGATACCGACTCAACGGCACCTAACAACAACAGCAACATTGGCATATATTAATTATACAAAATAATGGGTTTCATTATGACATATTCATACATGTATGTAATGTGCTTTGATCTTATTCACCCCCTCGCTCCCCTATATGTCCCCCCTTCCTCTCCTGCTAGTCTCCTTCCTCTTACCATTATAGTGCCCCCTCTACTTTCATGGATTTTCTTTTAAAAAATCTAGATTCCACATATGAGAGAAAACATATAATATTTGTCTTTCTGAGTCTGGCTGATTTCGCCTAACATGACGACCTCCAGTTCTATCCATTTTCCATTTGCAAATGACATAATTTCATTCTCTATGGTGGAATAAAACTCCATTGTGTGTATTTGCCATCCAACATATGCTTGTATTTGATTATTAAGGATTATCATTGAAATGAAAATATATCACTTTTTTAAAAAGAAAATTTCATGAACTCCTAAGAAAATATATACAGATACATGAGGGGTCCCTGTTTGAGAAGCATGTTGTAGCAGATTGTTAATAAGGTTCCCAAATGTGTTGGTTTGCCTAAGATTGTCCTTTACACCTGTTCTGATGCTTTAGGCAGATCCTTTGCGTTTGCCATTTTGCACCTTTAAAACAGTCAAGTAGGAGCCAGGTGGCGCATACCTGTAATCCCAGCGGCTTGGGAGGCGGAGGCAGGAGGATCATAAGTTCAAGACCAGAGGCAGTCTGTGTAACTTAGCGAGACCCTGTCTCAAAAAAAAAAAGTAAAAAATGGGCTGGGGGTGCAGCTCAGTGGTCCAGCACTTGCAAAGCACGCAAGCGTGAGGCCCTGGGTTCAATCCCCAGTACCGCAAAAGAAAACAAAGCGAAGTAGCTGTATTTTTCATATATGACAACCTCTCCCCTCTCAAGGGACCTGGCTAGATGATAAATGCAATGGCCATCCCAGTGATAGTCAAGATTTGACACCCAAGGCAGCCCCACTCTGTCCTGGTAACAGTGGCCTATTGACAGGACAGTTGTCATTTTGACCAGGTCTTAACACCTTCTTAACACTCCTCTCCTTACAGGGTGTCAAGCGAGACCTGCTTCTCACCCCAAAGTGCATGTACTTAATTGGACGAGAAAAAGTCAAACAGGGCCCAGACAAAGGCCTCGTGAAGGAAGTGCTGAAACGGAGAATCGAGATGGAGAGGATACTATCTGTGTCCCTCAGGTGAGTAGGGAAAGCATGGAAAGCTGTCCTACCTCACCTTATGTCACCGTCCACTCTGCCAGACACACACAGCTGGGGTCTCCTGTTGTCGACATCATGACAGAGAGAGTGGAATTTCCCTTCCCCTCTAAGAAGACCTAACATTGTAATTGCAGGGAGTCTTGGGAGGATGGGAATAAGATTCCAAGAATGACTTGCCATCGGATCAGCTCCTCTAAATGAGGGATCGTCAGATCTGGAGTTCCCATACCATTTTAGAAAGGAGCCCCGTATGTGAGCCAGGAGACAGAATAATTCCTCCTGCTGAAGTGGAGCCAAAGCTTCAGAGCCTTGTCCCCAGCCCACCCACCCAGTCTAAAAACCTAACCCTTTTATCAGCAAAGGGCACGCCAAGGTGGCCTGGAAGGGAAGCTTCCCTGAACTCTACATAGATCGGTATCCATTGTCGATAATGCTGAGTCATCACCATATGCTCCCATTGGCTCCAAGGTCACTGGCATCTGGGAGCAGTGGTTGTCTCTCCAAGTCCTCAGGCAGAGGCCCTTGCTCTTCCTGCCAGCACTCTGGCTTCCTTTTGGTATTGGGGCTCCTATGCATGAGAAGACTCTCCATCTCTCCTGTCTAAGAATTCCTAGACTGGATTCTTGCTAGCGAGAGGAAGCCCTCCCAATCCTCCAAAGAGTAAGAAGAGAAGGAATGGACCCTGCAGAGCCGTGCCATTGCCAGGGGATGCTCGGTAAAGTAGAGATGTTCTCATCACACGTGAACATGTCTGATTGGAATCAGGACACCTCTCTGAATTCCTGTTCCATACACAAGGCAAAATTGCTGGGCTCAGGAAAATGCAGATTTTATGTACTCAGGGATGGGACCTACCGGACCAGAGATCCTGGCTCCAGCAGGATAATCCAAAGCACATTTCCAGGGTGTCCCTTCTTGACTGTGTCTCTGTGGTTTCTGATTCTATCTGTTGCTAGTTTTACTGGATAAAGGGACAGATGGTGCAGTGAGGCTAGGTGCTTAGAACACGCCAGGGGAGGATGTAGTCACCTTTCTAGGCGGATGAGTCCACTACCCACCTTTTTGCAGTTCCCCCCTCAGGTAGGTCTCAGAACTGTTGGTTTCCAGGACAAGTTGTGGATGCTGTGGGGGTCTTCAGGAACCTTTGTTTCAGTAGCAAGGTTATAATCTGCTGACCAATACCCTTCAACTGGACCATCAGGCTGCCCCTAGGGTTCCAAGGAACCCAAATGGAAACGACTTTCTCTTTTCTTGTTTGGGGAT